>JACXSJ010000331.1:8745-21631 GCA_014851325.1 Pentalonia nigronervosa
TAATTATAATAGATTCTAACGATTAGACTATAACAAGATCTGCTGAAAGCACTAAGCACTTGCCACTTGTAAAACGGAGACAACACATGAATACATAATAAGTAGATACAAAATATTTTTAAGGTTTACATCCAATCATACCTTCAAGTTGTACATAACTTTAGGTACGGTTTCATATACTCCATTCAGGATAAGAATGCACAAATACACGCATGAATACATATTCCTAAACCGCTGAAAGTTATCTTTGGTAAAGTTAAAAAAATACTATACATAAATACAATAAATAGTATAACACATTACTATAAAAAAAAAAAGATAACTGCCGGCGGCCCGGTTAACAGTATTCATGCGTGAATTTGGGCATTCATGTTCTGAATAGAGTATAAAGACGCGATTGATCGTCGCATCCAGCCGCAACGACTGTTCTGTTATAGGACAGCCATAAAGTCGTTCAGGCCGACGACTGTGCTGGTCCGTGAGCAGTTGTGCGGCTCGACGCTGTGGCGCAGCGATCAATAGCGTCAAAGAGACCGTGCTGGCCATCAACTAGTTCGATTTGATAGAAAGACACAAAATTCAAGAGATCGGCAATGTCAACTCAGGACTCTTTTTATCCAAGAGACTATAGGTCTAAGGTTAATGTCAAACCTATAAAACCTATGTTGAAGCTATATTGTGATGGTAGTGGAATATCATCACTGGTCGTGAGCTTTACAAAGATCTTTTCTTACTGAGTTATTTGATATTGTAAACATAACAACGAAAGAAAATATTTAAATATTATCAAAGGAATATCAGACATGGGGATCAGATTCTGTAGTAGATTTTTTTCTTTGGGGCAGCTGTCTTCGAGTAATTAATAATTTGCTTGGTGGCAGGGTAGCTACGGGGTAGCTGAATGGGTATTAATAAATATTCACTAGTATTTATCTAGACTAGGTAGATGGGTAAGATATTAGACTATTACTTCTGAACAATATTAAAATGGTCAAGCCAACGAACCTAATTATCAACATTTTAAACATGGTTTAAAAGCCGGAATAGCGTTTAACGGTATAATAATAAAACAATTATTGGGTATGAGAAACAGATAATATTAAGAATCAGTTCATAAATTTATTATAAAATTTTCAGTGGTAGATTTTTAGTGGTTCTAGACTACAGTCACCTTTTTTCTTATACCTATAAATTTTATTTTTGACTTTAAAATGAATAAGTGTGCGGGCGCCCGTGTCCCACTTCAATTTTTTTTTTATTAAAATAATTTGTGTATTTTTTCTTAAAACTCAAAATACATTTGTCAGCAGACATCTGTATTATTCTTCCATTCTTTTAAATCCCATAAAAATTGAAATACTATTAAATTCATTAAAAGGTTTTGTAATTGCAATGTTTATAAAATATCAATAATTAGTATAAATTTATTATTTTGTTTAATTATTTGGTTTTACGAATCTGGAAATTAGACTGCAGTCTAATTTTAACTTCTAAGCCTTTAAAATTTTTTTTTAACTTTTTTTCTGCTCCTTAAAACAAATTTGCCTGAGGGCGCTTGTGTCCCTCTTCAATTTTTTTTTCAATAAATTAACTTGTGTATTTTTTTTTTAATCTTAAAATACATTTGTCTGCAGACATATTTATTTTTCTTTCATTATTTCAATCCTAAATAAATTGATATTTTAATAATTTTTTTAATAAATTCTATAATTGCAATCTTTATAAATTACCAATAACTAGTATAAAATTATTATTTTTTAATTTTTTTGGTTTTATAATTCTGAAAATTAGACTGCAGTCTCATTTTTTTTTTTATACCTGCAAATATTTTTTTAATTTTTTTTTTTTGCTTCTTAAAACAAATTCGCCTGCGGGCGCCCATGTCCCCCTTCAATTTTTTTATTTTTTAATTTAAATGCATTTGCTTGTAGACATTTATTTTTCTTTCATTATTTCAATCCCAGATAAATTGATATTTTAATAAATTTTTTAATAAATTCTGCACTTGCAATCTTTATAAATTACCAATAACTAGTATAAATGTATTATTTTTTAATTTTTTTGGTTTTATAATTCTGGAAATTAGACTGCAGTCTCATTTTTTTTTTATACCTGCAAATATTTTTTTAATATTTTTTTTTGCTTCTTAAAACGAATTCGCCTGCGGGCGCCCATGTCCCCCTTCAATTTTTTTTTTTATTTATATAACTTGTGTATTTTTTCTTAAACTCAAAATACATTTGTCAGCAGACATCTGTATTATTCTTCCATTCTTTAAATCCCATAAAAATTGAAATACTATTAAATTCATTAAAAGGTTTTGCAATTGCAATGTTTATAAAATATCAATAATTAGTATAAATTTATTATTTTGTTTAATTATTTGGTTTTACGAATCTGGAAATTAGACTGCAGTCTCATTTTTTTTATACCTGCAAATATTTTTTTAATATTTTTTTTTGCTTCTTAAAACGAATTCGCCTGCGGGCGCCCATATTCCCCTTCAATTTTTTTTTGATTTAATTACCTTTTTATTTTTTTTAGTTTTAAAATATATTTCCTTTGCAGACTTATATATTTTTCATTCATTAATTGAAATCCATTTGTATAATAAAATATTTATCGTAAAGTAACTTATATGCAGGATATTTGTAATTTAAATATATAATTATATTTATGCCATATATGTTGATATAACTATGGCTTTTTATATTGATATATATATGGCGTTTTTAATAATATATCTATGGCTTTTATATTTATATATCTATGGCGTCTATAATTATATATCTATGCTATATATATTTTTATATGTTTGGGGAAAATTATACTTTCGGCTATGTTCAATTGCCTGGGCATTGAAACTGCCCGATTTTAATGCGTAATACAGGCTGGATACTCGTAATTAAACTGCATTCTCATTTTTTTTTATACCTTTAAGTATTTTTTGAATTTTTTTTTTTGCTCGTTTAAACAAATTTGCCTATGGGCACCAGTGTCCCCCTTCAATTTTTTTTTCATTTATTTACCTTTTTTTTTTACTTTAAATGCTTATGTCTGCTGATATATGTATTTTTATTTCATTTTTGATATCTCATATATATAGATATCCTATTAAATTCTAAAAAAAAGCTTTGCATTGCAATGTTTATAAATAACCAATAATTAGTATAAATTTTATTTTTTTAAATTTTTGGTTTTATAATTCTGGAAATAGACTGCAGCCTCATTTTTTTTTTATACCTGCAAATATTTTTTTTAATTTTTTTTTTTGCTCCTTAAAACAAATTTGCCTGCGGGCGCCCGTGTCCCCCTTCAATTTTTTTTTTATTTAGTTACCTTTTTTTTTTACTTTAAATGCATATGCCTGCAGACATATGTATTTTTATTTCATTCTTTAAATCCCATAAAAATTGAAATCCCATTAAATTCATTAAATAGCTTTGCAATGCAATCTTTATAAATAACCAATATCTAGTGAAAATTTATTATTTTTTTTAATTTTTCGGTTTAAGAATCTGGAAATTAGACTGCAGTCTCATTTTTTTTATACCCGTAAAAATTTTTTTAGTTTCTTTTTTGCTCTTTAAAACGAATAAGCTTGCAGGCTCCCGTGTCCCTCTTCAATTTTTTTTTCCATTAAATTAACTAGTGTACTCTTTTTTAAATTTAAAATACATTTGTCTGCAGACATCTGTATTTTTCTTTCATTCTTTAAATCTTATACAAATTTATATTTATATTTATATATCTATAGCTTTTATATTATTATATCTAAGGCATTTTTATTGATATATCTATGGCGTTTATAATAATATATCTATGGCATATATATTGATGTATCTATGGCATATATATTAGTATATCTATGGCATTTATATTGATAAATCTATGGCTATATATATAATGAAACATTTATTTAACTATAAACATATTAAATGATACTTAGTATATGTTTTAAATGCTTAAAATTATTACAAGTTATACAATTAAAATATATTTAAATTTAACAACTTCTCTGCGTCAATCGTAGATTAATAATATTGAGTAACCGTTAAAATACATAGATCCAACTTTAATTTTTATTATTACATATATTTTGAAAGCGCAGGAACCTTTTTATTATACATAAAATAAATATAAGGGATTTTTTCATATGTTTAATGTTATGCATGATATCAAAAGTTAGTTTATCCTGTAGCATCATATGAAAAAAAAATAACTGTTTCCTATCTATGTAAAAATAAAATCATGTCAACAAATATATTTGTTATTTAAAGCAAAGAGAGGAAAGTAATTTTTTTTATTACGACATAAATTTATGATTTTATTTGAAATACTTTTAGATAAGTATAAAAATAATTCCAAATTGTTACTAATTGGTCACTAAACCCTAAAACTGATTCGAAATTTTTAAGTAGATTATTATGAGGTGCGGGTGCTGGCGTAACGTTATACCAGTACCAGTTTCTGGAAAACGGTTTTTGCGGTAATGGATTTGTTACGAATTCCAAATTTGTGGTGCCAGGGTAACGCACCTCAGACCAAAAAATTTAACATTTGTCATTAACTGAAACCCAATATTTCTACCCGGGTATTATCTACTGTTTAAATTTATTTAGTTATGCAAACTTTGAACTCAATCTTGGTTAACTATATCCACAGATATGTATAGCATTTTATATTTATTATATAAATATGTCTTATCATAGAATAATTTATTATTCTATAGTTATATAAGCTTATAAGTTTTAGGTATAATATTATGTGTAACATGTATTTACCAACTTGATTTCTTAATCCAGGGTCAGCAATCCGTGGTCCGTGAATAAAAGTTATAACCAGTATAAAAATAGATCATATTTAAAAACCACGAACTAATATGGTATGGACTGGAAACTGTGGATTAAAACGTTGTTTGTTTACAAATACCTTGTTGTCTTGTCAAATTAATATATCTAACAGTTTTATAAACTTAAATTAAATTTTATATGACTATATACATTTTTGTTTAAATTAAAATAAGGTATACACAAATTGTGGGTGGTGAACATTTATTTATTTTTAGCCTTTGACATCAAAAAGGTTGCCGACCCTTACCTTAAATTGTTATATATTTTTGTAATTCACAGGGACCAAAATATTAATAAGTATACAAGCTGCTACTACAAAGCACAATATCTACCATTGGAATTAACTCGGTTTATATTACAAATCGGAATGAGTAACTGACAAAATAATCGATCAACGGTAACAAATATTTAACGCGAGAAGAGGGAAACAATGAATGTATTTGTTTAAAACAGATACAGAAAATAATATAATATATTTATTATTTATATCTGTCGTTTGAAATGATTGTCACGTAGCCGGAACATTTTAAAATTTAGTATAATTCCGGAACAGACTTTTAAGATTCAGATTTAAAAACTGATCATCACATTGCGTGTTAATAAATATAATAAAAATTACATGACCTTCACATTTTAATAGTGCTTTGAACAATGTTATATTATTAATTGTTATGAATAATGTTTAATAACATTTATGCTTAATTTATAATATGCAAAATCACAAATAACCAATATTCATAATTATTATGGAAACAAACACAGATGTTATATTTCATCCAACTATTTTTCTTGGAAAATTCTCATCAGTTACATAAACTGGTATCGTGTGTAAACACTCAAAGTTATAGTTGCTTGACAATAACCAAGTAGTCGAGTAACTTCATTAATTGGTGACTTTTTTTTGAAAATTGTGAACAAAAAACATTTAAAAAGTATATAATAATTATAGACATTTAGTTTATTGATTATTGTTTCCTAATATAATTCTGTTCAATTAAAAAGAAAAAAGTTACATATTTATTGTATTGTAATAATATTCTATAAAGTAATAGAAACTATTTATAGATAATTTTGGCAATTTAGTCACTATAGTAAATCTGTTAAGATAATATTTTTTTAACACTAATTTATGATAATATTTAGCAATGAAGTTGTTTGGTGGGAAAAACATATTGGTCAGTCTTGAAGGTGCATTTTTTTTATTTAAATATATAAGAAGTAATAAGTAATAGCATGTGTTGTGTACATTTTTATTCACATTTGATGAGTTCAACATCAAAGATCAAAGTAGCATTTGGTGGAATGACACCAGGATGTCCCAGAGCTCCATAGGCATAATCTGGTGAACATGTCAGTTTGGCACGAGAGCCAATACTCATCTAGAAAAATAATATAATATTTAAAGAAGAGAAAAAAACTTATTAAAATATAAAATTATTAATTTAATGTTTTCTTACCTGAGCAACACCTTCATCCCAACCTTTGATAACTTCTCCCTTTCCAATCTTGAACTTGAAAGGCTTATTACGGTCGCGCGATGAGTCAAATTTCTTACCATCAGTCAACGTACCTATTAGATATAATTTTGATTACAGATTAAGAAGCAACTAAAAGGTAATTAAGTAAATATTTTTGAATCTATGACAGATTGAAGAATATTCAGTTGCTTTTCTAGTATGGTGGGCCCACCAGTCATTTAGAGAGCAACAACGGAAGAGTACCCAGTGTTGTTTATCTTAACACCACAATGGTATAACATTTTCGGAGCAGTATGCAAAATAATTTTATTTTAGCTTTCAGAGATAAAAACAACAAAGGAAAGTTGTGGCACTGAGTTATAAAAATAAGTACAAGTTAATGGCTAATATTTAGGCAAGAACTACTGCAAAAACGGGGGCAGTCATACAGATTTTTTTGGTAAAATTTGAGTGGTATAGCCAAACATTGGGCATACTGTTTAAAAGATTTCGATGGTACGTTACCTGTGTAGTGTACGGTGACGGTCTGCCCTCGTTTTGGGAAAGTGGCACCTGAGAAACAAACAAAAAACGAACGGATCAGTATCAGAGTTGAGCGATTATTGGACAGGGGCGAAGCACAGTAGCCACTTGTCCGCCTCGTACGATAACAGTCAAGTCAAATGATTTTTCAGTGGCAACGTCGTTGTGCCTTGGACACCGAAAATGCAAAAATTTGAAATACGCGTGGGACGCGGACGCCGGCCGGTCGCTCTTGGCACCAGTCGAACGAACGACGCCGTCATAGGGTATGACTTACCGTCTCCTTCGGCCAAGAATGTGACATCGACGCCCATTGTTGGTTTGGATTAATGTTTGCGATTTTCGAATAAAGCAGTAAATATCGGGAGCACACGCGTAAACCGCGATGACAATGAAGGTGTAATTATAGTTAGGTGTGGAGAGGTGGTACTAAAGCCATTAGCCAAGACGTGCCCGAGTAGTATACCGATTACCGGGTTAACGGCGGAAGTGGAAAGATCGCGAATTCGATGTAAATTACAGTGTCACCACCGCGTCTGAACGGAATGGAATTGTATGCACTGTTGATTGAAATTTATCCACGACCCGCTGGCAATCATATAGCATAAAATAATATTATATAATGTTAAAATGCATATAAATGTATATTGTATATTATAACTGCATACCATTATATAATCATAAAACAATATAATATTTGAATCATGAACTACTACTGCTACTACACGTGTAATAAATTTTATTTTAATATATTATACAATAATTCTGATGATAAAGAGTAATATAAAATGTTTGACTTATTTTAGACCTTAGTCCGCCGTATGGCCCAATCGTCAATCATGCTTGTGTAAATGCCTGCTCCCCCCCTCCCCCCCAAGGCCCATAAATGTATTCCTGATCAACCACTGTGTAAGTACTAAGAATTAAAATATATCTTGGTAAGGGTCTTATGAGTACAAAAGTAATGCAGATACTTTTTTAAGGTTTTAAATGTTTTTTGCAAAGAACCCCGCGAATCTTTTAATATACTCGTTTACAGCCTTTCATATTTGAATATTTGATACTAAGATAATTTTAGTAAAATTAAGAAAAAAATTAAATATTTTTTTACAGTTAATTTTAATAAATAATAATACCTAGGTACCTACGGTTATATATATCAATTTTATAATAAATATTATAATATATTATGTCTGTTTAATGGTTTAGTGAATAGAGATGTATATAGTTCAAACATGCAACAGCCAACTGATAATTATTTTATATATGCCGATAACCGTGGTTTGAACAAAGTTATTTTATATTTTATTAGACATATAATTAGATGAATATATCGTGTTGATAAGTGCTTAACTTTTAATTAAGTAAATTTGTTTTCTATTTTTGATAATTATTTTTAACTGCAGCAGTTATTATTTGTATACCTAATAATAATATACTTAAAGATTATGTAACTATGTTATAAGTATTGAAATTTTAGGTATAATAGATATAACATTAGGTATATTAACAATTTATAAATTATTACATTTTAATTTGGAATTATTTTTTGGATTTGCCGACATTTTTTGATTTTTTTGTTCGTTGAGGATTTAAGGTGCGTCTAGTGATGCTACTTTAGTACTATAGACACTTAGTGGCCCTATAAAGTCAAATACAAATTGGAGCCCCTTTTAAAAAATGAAAACAGTTCTGAAAAATCTAAAATACACCAGTGGTTTGAGTTTTATAATAGGGGTGCTAAAATTAAGCAGGTTAATTTTTTTTCATCAGGCCATTTTTTCTTCATTATTTTTTTATATTAGCAATTATAGGCATATAACTGATGATAATGCCATTAAAAATCTCTTGGGTAATAATTTTTTCGAATCACTATGAAATAACCGGATTTAATTTTTGATTTTTTTCAAAAAACATAGATAATTATACTTACCTTTATTTAGTGACGTGGTGAACGGGGTTTTATGACGCCTAGGCGTCATAGTGGAATTTTTTTTGGAGGGGAGGATGAAGTGTCTGGATAAATTATGGCGATCAATAACATAAAACAAAAATTAAAATATTTACAGTCGCATAATAATTATATATATTGTATATTATATTAAGGGGATAAAGTATGGATAGTTATTGGAATATATGCTGAGCATCATGGTTAAGATTTTATAATGATACCTTTTATGTTATAATTGACACTTTTTCTTGGAATTTTTGATGTGAAAGAAAGAAAGCACATATAATTGAACATTAAAATTTTGGATTTTTGAGTCATTTGACTAACTTAGATTCTTTAACACAAGGTAAGAAGGCATTGCATATTTACACATAAACAACCAAGATTTAGACACATCATTAATTGAAGGAATAGTCTAGTTTCAAAAATTGCTATATTATTTTCAAAAGAAGATTTAACAATTAACGGTTTATTCATAAAATTATCAAATTCCCCTTTGATAGTAACTTTTTCTAATGTATTAATTATTTTAAAGATATATGCATGTATACCATATTCAAATGCAAGTGGTAAGCGATGATTCTGTCCTCAGAAAAATTAAAAATTATCAATGATCAATTCTTTTGCAAGAAAAAACTTCTTTCTTATTGATACTATTATGCTTTGAAAATTATATTATTAGAAATATAGACTGGTCTAATGTAATTCATACATTTTTATCAGTAAAAGTATGCAAAAAAGACTTTTCTAAGATTCAATTATATAATATTATGGCATTATATATTATATTATATTATATTATTTATTATTACACATGACATATTTGTTTGTGATATTTAATTTTCTACCTATTTGTAAGAATCTATACTACTTATTTATGCTAGAAATATTAAAAATTTTAAACTTACGCAATTTTTAGGATAATGTTATATGTTTGTAAATATAATATATTCCTTATTCGTTAATCATTATTATAAATTATAGGTATAGATTTTTTAATAAGTTTGAAATAATATTAATAAAGTTGCTATCTAATAATTTGTATAAATTGTTATTGGTTTATGTATTTATATCCATCTATTTTAAAAATCAAACATTGTCCCTTAATACGGACCTGACTACATCCTCCATTCTCACTAGGCAATCAAAATAATTTCTATTGTTACTAATTTCATAAAATTTAAAAAATTTCTAAAAACCACAATATGTAGATAGCCAGATAGGCAATATCTTCAATCTACATACTTATGACTTTTTTACATTTATTTGAATCAGTATAAATATTTTTAGAGCATATTGTACAATTTAATTTAAAAATGTATACTATACTTATTACTATGTGTCTATATAAGTATTATTATATTAATAAAATACTTTATATTCACTTAAATACTTGATATATATGATTTATAATTATGCCTAAACCTATTTAAGTACGTAATAAAATTCAATTAAAAAGTTTAGAATTTAGTCAAAAATATAAGTTTTATTCTCTTTAAAATACATGCATTTAGACTCCTTTTCTTGATTGTCATCCTGACTGTAGTAAAATAGTATGTCAGTGCATGTGTGAAGTTGGATAGTCTATAGCTTTGTTGAAACTAAAAATATTATAAAAAAGCATGAGATTAATAAAAATGAAATGTTGAAACGTCAAAATTGTCCAAAGACTAAACTCTACAAAATGGCTAGGTATCTTCATTTTTTTTTTTTTTTTTTGAAAATAATCAAATAAAAAGTTATTTTTAACTTTTTTACCAAAAAATTTAATTAATTTAAAATAAAAAATATTTTAAGTCCTTGTCCTTTTGAGTCTTATAAAACAAAAAAAAAAATAGAATTATGATATCTCTATTGCTTCAGGAAATATCGCAAATCGCAATGAGTAAATCCTCACGGGACACTGTATACAAGGAGCTTGCAATGAAACGTAGCAGGCTAAAAAAATTATTAAGTACCTATTTATATGTATTATAAATTTAGTTAAGTAATCAAACGTAGCTAAGTGATAAGTAGCCATGTAGGTAATAGGTATTCTTTGTTTATTATATACGAGTTAGTAGTTGTAATTTTAGGACACAGAAGTCAGGGCGAGGTATACGCAAATAAAATAATTATAAATATAATTTATTACCTATAAAATATTGTAGGCAATGCCAGCATGAAACAATATTAATGCAATACAGTGCGATATAATTTAGATAACAATTTCTGATAACTAGACAATTAATCAAAAGTAATAAGAACCTGGTGTTGATTATATCATTGATTATAAATACTCAATAATTATACTATGTTAGTCATACATCGGAAACAAGAACTGAACAAAAGTTTTCATAGATTTAGAACGATTTATGTAGTAAGCCAAGTTTGTTTTAAATATATTATGTATACTTCATTGCCTGGTTAGTTATGTATGAAGAGTATTATTACTGCTGCATTATAAAAGAGTTTGTAACACAATTATAATTTATATTATGATAAAAAACTGCTAAACATAAAGTCAATAAAACAAAGCATAATTACTTTCATAGAAAAACAAAAAGGCAAAAAATAAATATGTTTAAGTTTTGACTAAAAATAATTTTCACTACATTCAGGTAGGTAATTAGAAGATTCGTATACGAACATGCTACTTTTGTTTTTTCAAAATGAAAAATGGACAGTAATATGTTATATTATATTGTTAGTTGTTACAACTCACAATTTATTATATCAACTTTTATAGAAATAAGAACATACTTACATAGTTACATACCTACAATCTACATATGAAAAAGATTAAAATATGTAATGAATATTTTTTTATAAATTACTTGAGTTAAAGCTATTATAGAGCTTAGACCTCATAGTAGCTTTTACTACAATTAATGTATAATATATATATATATAAAATATAAAACCTTCATGGTTGACTGAAAAAAATTATTTATGTAGTCTGTAGTTGTACCTTGTAATACAAATAAATATGTTGGTTTAATTTCAATAAAAATGGAAATTATGGTTATTTTAAAAAGTAATAGTTAGTAAGCTGTAATTTTAGATTTTGAATGGACCGATAAATTTAATGATTATTTACAATAACATCCATTATTGTAAATTTTTTCTTCGATTTTTAACTTCAGTATCTTTTCTAATGGGAAAACGAATCTAGTTGGTACTTTTGAAAGGTTAAAAATCTCAGTAGTTTTCACAAATGTCGAGAAAAACAAGAAAACAATAAGGAAAAAAGGTCGGCAAGTGGGTACCGTTCTACTGTACAGTATGTGTCGAGTGGATAACTTTCATGAGTGTGTTAAATTTGAATTCATTGATATAAATTATTGTATAGTGTAATGATATGCTCGATTTTACATATCATAATTATTGTAAATTCGTTATCCTTATTTAATAAAATAAATAACGGTTGAGTTGTCGCACGCATGTAATAAACCCCAAAAAAACCCCAATAAATCAATTCACTGATGATTGGAACGATTCCTATTATCTAGTCCCGTACAGTACACTGCACGGGATTATAACGGTACAGCGCAACACATGCGATTTCCTTCATGTGCCGCCGGAGACGGGGGATGGTCCGGTCAGGGTCGCTTTCACCAGGGAAAAGACAATTTTCTTTGGGGACACCGACACCTTTGATCGGGCCGCCGATGGCTCTGGCGGGCCTGACCTAAATCGTCTCCTCTCATCAGTGCAGGAGCACCGACCAACCGAGCAACAACCTCTCAATACTGAGTGCACGAGCACATCTCAATACTGAATCCACGAGCGACAACTGGACCACTTTTTTATCAATAATAATCAGTCTGTTTCTTTTTCTTTATTTCTTCGATTCAAGTATTTTGATTAATTAATTCGTGTTACCTTATCTTGCTACAGTATGGTCCATAGACAACTGCGGACCAGGTAAGAGTGTAAGACACATTAAAATATTCTAGTGTACTACGTGTATCAGATTTACATGTTCGTTACATGAAATTATGTTGTACGGTGTATTTGATTGAATTCACGAACTTACGAACTCGAGAGCCCTCCAAACATCTGGGGGAAGGTAATAGCGTAATTTTATTATTTTACCGATA
>JACXSJ010000332.1:0-25458 GCA_014851325.1 Pentalonia nigronervosa
ATTTGAAAGACTAGAGGGGATAATTTGGAATTAAATGGATTTGATAAAAGGGATTGTAAACAGGACATAGAGTCAGAAGCGATTAAATAATTATTCGGGGCTAAATTTGAAATAAATAGAAGAGCTTCGAGAATAGCATAACATTCAGCGGTGAAGGAAGAGGATGAGGGAGGTAGGTTGTTGGAGAAAGAAACGTGAAATTCGGGTATGTAGAACAAATAGCCGGCTGAAAGGGGAGACACTGAGCCGTAAAAATTAAATTATATAAAGCTACTCTTGTCACCTAGCTTTTAATGTGGTAAGAATACTGTACATTTATAGTAAACAGAAAATCTAAAGACATTTTATTGTATACAGTGAAATTATTCTAGTTAATAATAATTGTAACAATCTTTGAACCGCAGTCTTCAGATTAAAATATATATATAGTCAATAATAAAGAATATTTATCAATAGCAAAAATGAAAAAAAAAGCATTAGCAAATTACTTTTTGGATTACATTTGTAAATAACTAAAAAAAAAAAAAAGAATTGGTATCTAACTAAAGTTTATTCTAAAATTCAAGTCAAAGATATTTCAAAATGTTTGCAAGACAAGAGTGAACATTAAAAATTTTATAAGCTACCTTCTATTTACCCATCAAACCACAAAAATAGCAAAGAAACCAAACTAAAATTTCTAAAAACTAAATCAATTTGAAAATAATTTTTATTATATCAATTGAAAATATAACAATCATTAAATCAATTACTTTTCAAATTATAATAATTTTAAGTAAATTAAATTTAAATATTTTAAGGCAGTTAAATGATAAATAATTAAAAAAAAAAAAATCCACTAAAAAATTACTTCTTATTAGAAAGCATGAATTTGGATAACTATGTTGTTATAATTCATGCATAATAAAGATCACATATGCTAATATATTTAAGAGTTTGAAACTTATTTAATTTTTAGTAAACAAACATAATCTAAACTCGATATTAAATATTAATTAAATCTAATTTATTAAACTTGTATGCTATAATATATTACTTGTAGTTAGAATTCTTTTGTGAACTATTTCCATGATTTATAGAGCGTCGTGTAGAAAAAAGATTTGACGATTTGTTGTCTTCTGGACTATCTAGAGCACTTTGTTTTGTTAATTTCCGTGGGCTATGGGGACTTTTCTGTAAAATACAAAAAATACTATTCATATTAAAATTATTTATACTAAATCATTGATATATATATATGTATTCAAAAAAAATTTTAATAAAGTAAATTAAAATAGCAATATATTGTGTATAATAAAATCTATTTAGGCTCAATAGAAAATGATATTTAAAATTTAATTAAATCTATTTTATGCAGATTTAACTGTACAATAAATAATATAAATACAAAGATATACTTGTTCTTTTTCAAAACTATCTTCTTTGTTAAGAGATGATGATTGTGATGCTGAGTCCAAATCAGCTAATCCAAAAGTCTTGTTCATTTTTTGTACTAAATTTATAGTTGTTCCAATTGGTAAAAGACGTTCTTGCACTGGAATTTCCAGTGGTTTTTTTTCTATATTAACTTCCAATTTAAATCCCAAATTAGTTTGAATTTCAGAAGTTGATTCTAAGTATTTGAATTTTTATTATTAGTAGGTATATTATTATAATCATAATATTATAATACCCTTAGAAAAAGATGAGTTTTTATGAACTTTCATTTTTGATAGAGGAGATTCAGGACAGTTGTATAATTTTGGAATTGGTTTTTGTAATAATATTTTATCTTTTATATTTGAAACTATTGCTGGGTGAGATGTAACAGAAGAAGATGATGTAGACGTTTGACTGATGTCTTTTGGGTTATAAAATGTTTGTTTTTTTTGAACATCAATTATTTCTTCAGATTTTCTATAACAATAATTATTGACTGTTATATTAGCAGTATGGTTATTTCCACAAAGCAGAATATAAGGATTTATTAAATAAAAATATTAAAACTACAATACAATAAAATTGATATTACAATTACAGTTATATGTTGCATAATATATTACACATTTTCAGTTAAATTAATTCTTAATTATCAAAAAAAAAAAAAATGCTCAATAACAAACCAAATCATTCTGGATTAATCAAATCAATGAGTAAAAATTTATTGAATACTAGCATTATTTAAATTCTATATAAATTTATACTCATAAACTCATAATTACTTCAATGTTGTGTTTATTTCAGGTGATGAAGTAGAAGTTGTAGCTAAAATAGGTTGTGATAAAAAATTTTGTTGATTGGCTACACTAATTATTGCTGAAGTTGCTAACATTTTCATTCCTTCTTTTACACCCCATTTATCTGTTTTCTATTTAAATCATTTAATTTAATTTTTCTTATAGTTATTAATTATTATAAATTTATTTTCTTACATCGACATTATTTTCATTAGACCAAAATGATCGAAGTGGTCCTTTTTTATTAAAAGTCTCATCCGCTGATTCATCAAATGATCCCTGTATATAAATATATAAATAATAAATATTGTTCATTATCATTTAATCATATAATTCACATTTTACAATAACAGATAATATATTGAATAGATAATACTATGTTAAATATGTATATTTTAGGATTATAAGTGGAGAACGGATCTTTAGGTTTTTACATATTATTATTAGATTTATGCAGCAAATTGAGGATGAAAAATTTGTACGATTTATCTATCACAGAGTTCGTAAAAAAAAATTATTTTACATATTATAGCATATTTTGGAGATGAGAGAATATTTGACCTATTTTTCATATTTTAAAATATATTCTATTATTGTTCATAAAAAAATCATATATTTTGTTAATTCTCGAATTGTGATTTTTTTTTTATCGTGAAAAAAATTAATTTTATTTAAGAATAATATTTTTGTGTTGAGAATAATAACAAAAATCATTTAATTATTGTTGGTGCCAGATATATTCTAGGCGGCGATACTATAAAAAAAAAAAATAGTGGCAGTGAGCGTTACCGGTTTCGGACTCGCAGTACAGGGCACCACGTTATTTATTTTATGTTATTTATACATACTATAATTTATAAAAATAAACATGGATAACCATGGTTTTCCTTAATCGCATCGCCGCCACCGCACCAATATATTGAACACCGTCACACCAACTGTACTTATTATTATTCATTGAAATTGGTAATACTCATATTTGTTGACTCTGTTAGTCGTTAGTTCGTCATTTACTTATTACTTTTGTTCCGTGATACATGGTAGTACCTACAGTTTACTAATTTTATTTTGTGTTACCATTTTTCTTTTTTAAAATGCCAAAACATAACAATTTAAAACATTTACATACACAATGGATAGAGCTGTATAATAAAGCAAACAATGCTGTATTTACGACAGATGGCGATGTAGTTTATTGTCAAGCTTGCGAAATGAAAATTACTTGCAACAAAAAATCTCAGGTAACGCAGCATGTTTCGACAACTTTTCACAAAGATACTTTAACTCGTAAAACAAATACAAATAAACAATTATTTTTGATGGATGTTAAGCCTGAAGAAACTAACAGTTTTAATAAAGACTTTTGTTTTAGTTAAGTATCAGCTAATATATACCGTGGGCAAAGTTAAAAAATCAAATATTTCGTAATTTTTTAGAAAAGTACACTTCAAAATCTATTCCTAATGAAAATACATTGCGAAAAAATTATCTCGGTTCATTTTACAATGAAACTGTCTACAATAAGAGAGATTATTGGAGATTCGGATATTTGGTTTTCTGTAGATGAAACTACCGACATTACTGGCCGGTATATTGCAAATTTGTTAGTTGGTGTATTAAAATGTAATACTACTACTCATCCTTATCTCAGCATGCAAAGAACTTCCAAAAACTAATTATTCAACCATATCACGGTTCATTAACGATGGTTTGAAATTATTGTGGCCATCGGGAGGACACGATGAAAATGTAATTTTGATGTTATCAGATGCAGCGCCATACATGGTGAAAACAGGGGATGTATTAAAAGTGTTTTATCTTAACACAATTCATGTGACGTGTGGCACATATGTTGAATAGAATTGTAGAAAAAGTGAGAGATATTCATCCTAATATAAATAAATTAATAATGTTAAAAAATCATTTTTAAAAGCACCATCCAGTGTTCAAATTTATAAAGAATTACATCCAGGCGTGCCTTAACCACCTGAACCGATTATGATAAGGTGGAGTACCTGGATTGAAGCTGTTATATTTACTTCACATAGCTATGAAGGTATTAAATCGGTTTTTGAAAGATTAAATGATGATCTGTCAGTTTGTGTTCTAACGTGCAAAGAATGATTAAGTTTGGATTCAATAAAAAACGATTTGACATTTATCCAAGTTCATTTTTCTGGTCTTGTTTATAAAATTAAAAGTTTAGAAGCATCTAATCTTAATTTAATACAATCATTGGATATAGTGAAAAACATTATATCAGAATTTACTAAAATTCCAGGAGACAAAGGTATTATAATTAAAACTAAAGTAATTCAGCTTTATGAAAAAAATAAGGGATATCAAATGTTTGAAAAAATTGGACTTGTTCATTCAGGGAATAATGAAAAACAACTTCCTGAGAATTTAACTCCTAACTTAGTTATTAATATGAAGAATACACCAATAATATCAGTTGATGTAGAAAGGTCATTCAGTTTATACAAACATATTTTAACAGATGGAAGAACAAATTTAACTCCCGAACATATGGAACAATACATTATTGTAAACTCTTTTCATAAGGTTAGATTTTAATTTTGTTGTTTTTAATTTGTTTTTATTATCTACTTAATACTTTTTTTTTATATTATAATAATTTTATTATATTTATATATTTTTTATTAATTGTATTAAATTGAAAGTCAACCAAAGAAATGGTTCAGTGCAATTACTTGCTGTTTTTATTCAGTATTTTGGTCTTATATAAATTATACCTAGGTATGTATAAGCTATTTTAATTTTTTTACATTTACTAAAGAAATGATTCACAAAAAAAAAATATAATTAATTTCATTGCCAAAGAAAGAAATAGTGTACAGCAATTGAGTATTTATAGTCATTCAATGTATACAATTCTCATTGTAACAAGTACAAATATATGAATTATTTTAAATTTAAAAAATCATATACTTATGCATATTTATAAGTTAAAGGAATATTAAGAGAATACTTTAGGGTTTTTTTAGAGCATATTAGAATCATATTTTAAGATTTTAAGAACCTAAAAATCCGCTCTTTAATTATAAGAATAAAATAAATAATTAAATACACAAGGCTGGCAGTCAACTGATTTTTTAGGTTTTTTAATTAAAAGTAACTTAACTTTAACTTTTTAACTCATTAATGTTCAATCTTTATAATACATACATGTGAACTGTAATGGCCAGTTGTACTGTCTGATTTATATTTTTCTGGAGCAATGGCCAAATCTGATTCTGTTTCATCTGGTTCAGTTGAGCCACTAATTTAATTATTAAAATTAACTACAGTTATATATATTGGATTAAAATGTCAATAATTCATACGTAGATCCTTGTTTATGAGGAGTTCTTTTACGAAATGAAATGTCCTCTTCCCAGTGAGTTTCCATACTTGTTGGATATTTTCTTGAGGTAGATGGTTGAGATTCATATAATTTTTGTGATTCCATATACAAAGACTCACCATTTTTTTCAACTAATATTTAATAAAAATATTATACTATTATTTAAATTAATTTAAATAACAAACCTTTGATTTTTGATGTATCTGGCATAACAACTGTTGGAGGTATTCTATTACAGACATGTTGTTGTGCATTTAGTGTATTCAAAACAATTTCCATTAATGATACTACAAGAAGACTGATTGGTTCCTTATCAAAATTGTACTAAAATAAAATATGGATAAATTAATCTAAACCAAGTAAACTAATTGATTTATAAATAATTTACCTTATACAGGTAAACCATTACAGACATGAGCCATGATTTTCTAGCCATTGGTTCTAAAAACCATAAAGAATAAGTAGTATTAATAGAATGTGTTTCAGGTGAAGGGCAATATTGAAGTAATAACAGTGCAGTAGGTGCAACAACATGTCCCATAGTGAAATTTTGATCCAACATTTGTGGTAAATTAGACAAAAATGAATTAAAAACTGGTAAAATCCTAAAATAAATTTTTTTTAGAAAATATTTTATAAAGAAACAATATATTTTTGAATATTGCATGGATATATTATGTAAGTACCTTAATTTATCTGGTGGTATAAGAAATTCTTTTTCATTGTAATTATAACCCAATAATAAATATAAATGCTGTAACACAATACCTTGAACTCTTATTCCATGTTTTGATTCTTCTGGATATGCCTATCATGAAAAAATTGTTAGTATCATAAGTTAAATTGTTTAAAATACTTAAATTACATGTTCTGGTCTTGACATGTATTGCATGAGTAAAAAAACAATCAGACTGCTTGTTTCTTTGTCAGATTCTTCTAAGTCAACAATTTTTTGTAAGAGCTCACTAGCATTATCTTCATGAGAATCCATTCCATAAGAATGATCTAAAAAAAATGTTATACATTATAATATTGATTGTAATAATTATAATTAATTAAAATTATAATTATAATATTTGATTGTCATTAAACAATATTAATTATACCCGGAAGGATTGACAGAATTGGTGTAATAAGCTGTGAAGTTTTTCTTTTCAAAATTGGAGCAGAAAACTGCCTATTATAAACTTTATCACCTAGAAATATTTTTTCACATATTATTATATTATTATTTTAACTTATAATGATGATTAACTATTATAATTTAACATACATATTTGAATGTATTTGTATGATTTTATAATTGTACCACCATAACCCATCCATTGTTAAATGTTTAACACTTTCAAAATATAATTTAAAATAACCAACTAACTTTTATTTAAATAAAAATATGTAAAGCATGCCTAACCATTGTGTTTTGGGCCATTTCTTGTTAAAGTAGAAGCAGGTGCAGACATAGTTCTCTTATATGGCCATTTTTGACCAAAACTTGCACTCAGTGTTCGTACAGAACTTGATTCTGAAGAAGACGCCATAGATTCATGAGCTCTTTGAACTTTTTTAATAAATGAATCGCTAGTGATATCAGAATTTCTTAAATCTAGTACAACAAAAAAAATTTTTTTTTGTCATATTAGGTATATGTTTTGTTTTATATAAATATTAGTTTATAAATAATTTTAAAAACAAATATCTGTATTATTTCACCTCGTACATGAGTAATATCACCACTTTTTTTTAACTGTATCTGAGCTTCTATAAATAGGGCATCAAACCGACCTAAAAAAAACTCCCATGAAAGTATTTTTCTGTCATTTAGTGTATTGTGTAACTGATAAAGAGATTGTAATATCATGGGTCTATCTACCATGACAGTATCAAAATGCATTTCCATACAATGAATTAAACTCTATAAAAATAATTAATAATCATTTTACTAAAAATAAATAAGATATTTAACGTTGACTAACATTACCTTTAATGCAGAATCGTGAATGGTAGGTAATAAAAGAGTTGCTCTTGTAGCTACATAAGTACTACGGTCATCCATACTTGATAAAAGGTAACAAAACGCATTTGTTATGCATGATTGAAGAGTAGAGTTATTTCTTAAGGGTGTATTATCCACAAATCTAGATATTAGCACCACTTTTTCAACTAAAAAAAATATAAACATTATAAATTAAATAAAAATAAAATATAAAATATATAATCCATAAAATATACTTAAATGATGAATACAGAATATTTTTGGTAAACCATTTTTATTATGACCGGTTTCCAACCTCTTCTATCCTAGTCCCCTTTGTACATTTTCAAAAAATTTGAGCCCTCTTATCAATTGAAAAAACTGATCATCTTTTTTTTTTGTATACTTTACAAATAAACTATACGGTATTTTGTAAAACATAAAAACTATTGTAAAATAAAAATAATTTGATAAATACAAATTTTAATTTGTGGTGACTGCTTGTGCCCTTCCCCAGCAATTTGTACATGCTCTCCTAGGATTAGGTTAGGTTAGCCCTCAGATTGGAAAACACTGCTTTATACTTTATATACATGCACTTTTTTGGTGGAAAAATTGGAGTTATCCATAAAAAAGTTATCCTTCATTTTTTTGATATTATTTGAAAATTACTTATAGAAAAGACTTTTCAGTTCTAATACAATGTTAAGCCCATAAATAAACAACATAGCAAAAAAATCAACTTGATCCTTTTTACAGTTCGCCAAAAACAGAGCTCTGGGGAAAAACGAGGTGGAAGTATAATTGTTTTTACAAAGAGAAACATGAAATAAATTGTAAATATTATAATAAGTTTTTATTTATTTGTATTCCATATAGCAATTTTAATATAATTAAATATACCTTCAACTACACCATTGCTCATAAGTATACTCAAATACTTAATACATCTTGAAAATATTTAAAAACTTCACTAAAATAATAGAACAAAACTAATCTATATAATAATTTATATAGCTTAGAGCAGATGGATAATCAAAAATTATTTTGTAAATATTTTTGTTCAATCAATAAAAAAAATATATATATGCTAGTTATATAAAATTTGAAATTTATACATTTATTTAATGACTGTGAAATATGGAAGTATTATTATTAACAATTATATTATGCAATATAAAATATATAGTTTATACCTGCATTGAAACGAGTACGCCAATCAGAACTATGAAATTCATCTTTAATTAATTTCCAAAAAATATCACTGCCACACGGTAATGATACACAATGAAGCATAACAGGTATAGCTACTTCGCAAAGATGAGATTTAATACCTTCTATACAGTCCCAAATGCTAAAAATTACATAATAATTGATATAAAAAATTATGAAATTATTCAAATCTCAATTATTTATTCTCATAACATTAATATTAGTTATCTGCATCATATATTTAATGAAAAGGTATCTTTTTATACCTTTTTTTATCTATTATATTCCCAAATTACCAAAACAGACAACTTTAAAAGTATATCCAAAGATATATTTTTTGTATTTAATAATATAATATTTGAAATAAAATTGATAATTATGGTTCTTCATAAATTGTATGGTAAAAGTGTTCTTAGGCTGAAGTAAAATAAACTTAAAATAAATTGTATTATAGTTTAAAGCTTATATAAGTAGTACTATTTTAACACGTTCAATGCTGTTGTCAGACACTGAATATGGGCATGCTTGGCCGATGTCAGTTACAATATATGTTTTCACAAATTACCATTTCAAAAAATAAATATTTTAGTACGAAAAAATTAAATTACATGGGATATGTGCCGTCATCATATACGAATATTTGAAAAATATTGACATGATACACAAAAATAACGTTGAATGTGCTAATAATAAACTGTAGTAAACAGTCAAATTAAACATTAAATATTATACCTAAATTTGTACTTACTTTTTAATTATCAAATTTTCCTGACACCATATAACAAATCCTCTATGCTCTTTAATGGCTTTAGTTAATGTATCACAATGTAGAACCATGAGATGCAAGGACTGTAATAAATAATACTTGAAACTTGTATCACTTGTTTTAGGAAACTCCTAAATAAAATATATTACAATTAATTAATTTATAAAATTAAAAATTAAAAATTTTTATAAACCTATAATCATAATTATTTACTCTTTTACTAATTTTGATTTTTTAATTTTGAATTTTTCAAAACAATTATTTTAGTTTTAATTATACAGTGTGATCACAATTTAAGGTAATGCCAAATATTTCAGCTGGATGAACTTATATTGAAATTAATTTTGGGGACAACCTATAAGTACTGAAATACATATTTGTTAAAATTTTCAAATTTTTAACACATAGTATGCGCATGCACAGTACATGTATTTTTTTTTTTTAATGGTAACACGTATTTTTAGCACATGATTTTGATTGACTGAATTGTTTTAAGTTGATATGTAATACTTGGCTCTAAATTCAAAATTGAATTAATAACAGCCATTATTCAATTTTGAAAAAAAATAATGTTTAATTTACCTGTATAATTTATTAATCTTTGGTTCATATTCATGTATGTAATTTTATTTTTTTTTCAATAAATGTTATACAGGGTGCGGCCGAGATATCTACCACATTTTAAAATGCTGTAGCGTCATCTGTGTTCAACCTAGAGAAATAATCTTAGTCTCTTTGGAAAGAAAAAGAAAGAAGGTTTTATTCAACGTAGTGACAAGCCAGTATGGGTAACTGGACTTAGCAACAGCGCACGTATGCCGTAGAACGATTTTTTCGTAATAACGATTCGTATACACTTACTGTGCGTGATTTTCGAAGAGAGTTCAAATTAAAGCCTAAAACTCCCATTTTTACGATTAAATCTTTACACCTTTGGGTTAAAAACTTTCGCGAGTGTGGTACAGTAGCTAGAAAAAAAACCGCCTGGTCTTCCAAAGTCAATGAGAACGACGCCTACCATTTCTCGTGTGCGCGCAGCAATTCAAGCAAGTCCCTGTTGATCCGCCCAAATGCATGCCAAAAATTTGTATTTATCCGATCGTACCGTGCGCCAAATTCTTCATTTTGATTTAAATTATCATTCGTACAAAATTTAAAAAAGTAGGAACATAATTTCGCGGAACTCCTCGATTGTGTGACCGTCGCGTTCTCCGGATCTTTCGGCTCGCGACTATTTTCTTTGGGGATATCTAAAGTCAAAAGTTTATGAAAACAAGCCGAAAGACCTAGAAGAATTTAAAACGGCAATTAAATATCATTCTGGAGCGATTCCGACCACTATGTTATAAAAAGTTTTTGACAATTTCGTTTTACGTATGCGCAATTGTGAAAATCATGGTCATCATTTAGATGACGTTATATTTAAAACTACCAAATTAACACAATAAATGACTATATCAAAAAAAACCTTTCTTTTTCTTTCCAACAAGACTAAGATTATTTCTCCAGGTTGAACACAGATGACGCTACAGCATTTTAAAATGTGGTAGATATCTCGGCCGCACCCTGTATAATTTGTTTGCAAAACTCTTCACTTTCTTTAGGACAACTATGTTTTTAATTTTTATAATTCATTTCCGGACATCAAATTATGAATAAAAATCTTAAATATTTAAATACCTAATATGTACATTTTTGTTTGTGTTTATTTTACTGCACTAATAAATAATAACAACATAAATACTACCAGAAATTATCAAAATAATAATAATAATAATAGAAGAAGTAGTATTTTTAATTAAATGTGTACTAAATTTGTTGCATCTGATATTTTTGTGTTTGGCAACTACATTATAATTATAATTTAAACTATTTTTATTATGGAATTTTATTTCATACCTACTTCATTGATTTTAAGAATATTATGATAATCAGATAATGTATTTAATTATTTTAATGCGACGATAAAAATTATAGGTATTGATTTTATATCTTGGATCCGTATTCCGCAGCTCAGTCCGTGCTTTATTATACGTGTGTCTAATAAGCACAATTATAATATTAGTTATAAGTTATTATCAATATGAATAACGCTGAAAAATTTGAGTTGATTTTAATTTTTGACGAATGCCATCGTAATACTTGGCCATTTTTTTTTATAGCTGCTAGGAACGTATGTCGCTAACGATACCCAAAAAGGTACCATCCACTTTATAAGTTTGTCTTTCAACTTTTACAAGGTTTAAATCAAGAAGGAAGATTTCCAAGTAGAGAAAATAACGAGAATCAACAAAGGCGTAGAACAGATATATTTGACGAAAATATAGAACTACTGGTAGTTTATGCTTATGTACAAGCAAACCCACAATCATCACTTAGACATATTGCTCGTAAAATAGGTATTTCATATAACTATGTCCAAAAAATTCTAAAACGGCACAAAATGCATTCATATAAAGTGGATTTGGTTCAACATTTACGAGCAAGAGATTCTACCCGTGGATTGGAATTTATAGCTTTATTCAATATTCAATTTCATAATGACCCTTCAATTATTAGTTATATTCTTTGGACTGATGAATCAAAAATTTACCAATAACAAAATTATGAATAAACAAAATCATCAATACTGGGATGATACAAAGTACAAACCCACACTGGTCATACAAAACCAATTTTTAAGCAGTTTGGTGTGGGTTAGTCGATTATTACCTTGTAGATCCTTACATTTATAATAAAATAGTTAATGGTAGACGATATTTAAAATTTTTTGACTAATAAGCTACCAATACTGTTGGAAAATATACCATTAGATATGCTAGAAAATATTTTCCTCCAATGAGATAGTGGACCAGCTTACAATGCAATCATTGTTAGACAATGTTTAAATCAAATGTTTACGAATCGTTGGATTGGAACTTATAGAGTAGTTTGATGGCCGGCACGATCCTCAGATTTAATGCCATTAGATTTTTTTTTATGTTACTGTTCAAAGAAATTCATGTTGTCTTGCACAGGTGTACACTATAAGTGTTAAAAATTTTAAAATTTCAAAAAATATGTATTTCAGTACCTCCTAGATTCTCCTAAAATTAATTTCAGTATAAGTTCATCCAGCTGAAGTAGTTTTACCTAATATCGTGATCACACAGTATAGCAGATATCCTTAAATGAATATTTTATAAAACACTGACATAAAACTATATGTGTTGCATATTCAGCATTTATGTACGCCACACGGCACACGTAGTAACATATATATATAATAATTTTTACAATTATTATATATAACATACTGTGCCAATTAAGAAAATACGTAATTTCTATAATTATGACTCAATGTTAAATGACTTATTGAAGTCAATTTTTATGTTAGAGTTAGTGTTGCTAGGTAAAAACATCATTAAAAAAATACAAGTCTTACAGTGTATGTGCATGACAGAGGGGTTAAAATTTTGAAATGTTTCTTAAATATTTAAATAAGTTTTATAGGTACTTTCTAGCTTGTAAAAAAGATCATATCCAACTTAAAAAAACGGCTGAAAAACTAAGTATTTCCTAAATTGGTGAACACAAGATTTATAAATTTGGCTAAAGATGAAATCAGTTCTTAATCTCGCCCATTTCAAAATTAGGTTTTCAATGACTATGCATACTGAAATTAATCAGATCTATATTATTGAAATACATACTTTAAGAATATGATAAACTAATTGTAACTGGTCAGGAAGCTCGTCAATTTTAATTCGAAACCTTCCTTGAGCTGTTTGCCAAAAATCTTGTATATTATGGACAGACTCATCTATTGGTTCATCATATTCATTCATTAATTTGGCTTGTGCAACTCTTGCTGTTGCAACTCCTTAAAAATAGTATAATTAATGATAATTAATAATCTCATTACTCATTAATTAAATAACTAAATCAGTTGATATACATTTTAAAAATTTAATTCATTAATTAATAGTAAAATTTGTTGAAAAAATAATTACCAACATCAGATTCTGTTAATGTAATAGCTCTGGCAATAGCTGGCATTACTGGAGTTAAATCCAATTGCTCTACCACAGTTTCCACTGTAGCAGTCATTAGCTGAAACATGATTAATTATTAATTATTTTCTATAAAAATTTTTATATAATTATGAAAAACTTAAGAATTCTTATAAAAATTAATTAATTAATAATTATATTTTATTTTCTACAAAAACATTGAATTATTAAAAATTGAAGCCTTAAATTATTTATTTATAAACATCTTACTTGAGGCATGTTAACTAAAAGTCCACCAATAGTGTCTGGAGTTAGCATAAATGATAAATTAGTTCCTTCACATTTTGATTCCTTTTTATCAATTTCTGTAGGGGTTTTTTTTGTATCATCAGAAAAACATTCTTCTATAATTGGATCCTTTAAATACAAATTATGGTAAAAATAATACAATATCTACTTGTAAACAATGCCAAAGGGATTTTAAGCATATTTTTTAAGATATCCAATACCTAGGATCATTTCCAATTGATTCATATTACTATGATAATATTAGCCATTGATTAAAAATTACTCGATTATGCTGAAAACAATTATAGCAATAGACAATGTCTTATCCAGAAACTGGTCCTTGGAAATGCCCCTGTAATATTTATGATATTTTACTCACATCAGGAGGATGTGCTAAATTTGACAAGGAAATATATTCCACCAATGAATTTGCTAGTTGATGCCATATTACAATTAATTCACATGATATGCATTCAATTTTGTTTTCACAATCTTGATGTGACTCAGTAAACCATCCAGTAATTAAGGTGTTGGTAATTAATTTACATACTTCATGGTTTATCGCACTTGTAAATCCTGTATGCCTTTCAATGCCATGCAATTCCATCTGAATTAATTTTAAATTATTAATAGTATATTTTATATTAATAATAAGTTAATATTAAAAATTATCTTCAATAAAACTTGCTTGTTTTGATGTTATATCCAGCATTAACACACAACAGCTAAGTTTTAAATCATCTTCCAACAAATCTGGTCGAGTATAATAATTTTGTTTATCTTCATCATCTGTTACACTTTCTGTACGTTTAATTATAACAGGATCTGAAATATATTACTATTGTTAAAAAAATACTAACTCAAGTAATTTTAAATTAATTTATCCAATACATTTATATTAATAAATACTAACTTAAATTACTCTTCACAAAATCAGATTCTTTTATATTTTCCATGTTATAGATTTTTTTAAGACTCTCTAATCCATCTTTAAAGAAATTAAATAATAGATGAATAGGTATAATAATCTCTAAGCTAGTTAATACCTGTAAAATATTACATAAATATAATTTAAATCAAATATAATAAAATAAATACTTTAATAAGTAAATCTGTTTTACCTGAATCCAAGTTAAAGCTTGTTCTTGAACTTTTGCAGTTGTACCTTTAAAACGTATACCTATGAAATTATACAGCTTTGTAGCATCAAATCCTAAAGGATTCATATCTGAGTCTAATATTTTGCTAAACATAAAATTTATTATATAATATTAAAATAAATAATTATTTTATGATTTTATTTTTCTGAATATTATTTTAATAACTTTTATATTACCACAAAAGCATCCGTAATTCTGGCAATTCATCAGGTGGAACATCTCGAACAATAGCTTCTAACCAATGAGGCATGATTAACTCCCATATTTCTGAAGTGACAATGTCATAAGGCACTAAGCATAACAATTGGTTTAAGCCATTTTTAATTAGTGCAGTTTGACTTGCTAACATATCCCTAAAGATAAAATGTATTATTTGTAATAATTCTATTTCAAATAAGTAGGTAACATACCAATTACCACCAACTTGTGCATATTCTGGTGGGCATGGTAATAAACAATTGACAAACGCTTCAAAATAATGCTGTCTAACACCTTTTAACCATCGTTCACCTATATATTCTGTCTTCATGTACTCTAAAGTACATTCTTGTTGGTCTACGATAAATGCATCAAACAGATATATAGTTAATAAAATTAAGTTAACAGTTTTTATTTGTATTACAAATGAATTCTTTAGGTACTTATAGAGTAATTTGTTGTTTTTTTTAATTATAACTAGCATATACAATCATTATTTAAATAGATTTTTAATTACTAATGTTTTTATAATTATTAATTTTTTTTCAAAACAACTATATTAAGATTTGCAATTATTTTAATTATTTAAAAATATATTTTAGTTAAAAGATTAAGCATCTTACATTATTATTGTATTTTAGATGGTTTAATAATACAGTAAATATAAATCACAGAAATATGATAACATTTTTCCAATAATTCCTTATAGGTACATTTGATTTTGTAATCATATGCCTAATAATTTGATCTTATAAACTATATACTATCCAAATTATATGCCATTTTTAACATTTTAAGTTTATTTTTCATGACTTCATCAATTTTGATAACCCTGAAGTCATAAATCTAAATTTACAAAGGTTCATTATAAAATTTTTTAGTCATAAATTGCTTAACTTGTTTTCTAATAAAGAAAAATGCATCATTTTAATCATTGTAAAATCAATAGCTTATATCACTATAAGAATCAAAAAAAATTTTAAAGTAAATAATTAAAATATATCTGAAGTTCAAATTTACCATCATAAGAATAAGCAGTGACATGAAACCAATGAAATAGTATAGATAATAATCTTCCCATTATACTAGAACGAGGAGGTTCTTGATCTTCTATTCGATATAAAGCAACCAATAGCCAAACCCCAGTTCTGCCCATAAGCTGTCTATCATTTATTGTGACTTCTGGTTGTTCATCTTCTTTATCTGTCTTACTAGATGACATTGTACCTTTTACTTTAGCACCGAATACGGCTGCTTTAGTTTGACTTTCTTTAGTAGCCTCCGAGATAGGTGCTCGTACTTCTTTTAATAAACTAAAATGTATTGCATAATATAATTTAGTTTAAATAAATTATAAATAAATATTTACCTAACAATTGACTCAACCAAATAAGTTTGCATCTCATTATCTAATTCTCCAGCTGATTTTAAAGTCCAATGAACAATATGGTCAACATTTTCTGAATGAATGTGCTTATTACATTCTGAACATAATCTAATAGGTCGATTCTTATTCATGGATGCACACTCAGGTGAAAAACATGTCACACTAATCATAGTATTTTGTGATTTACATTCCTTAAAGTAATTTAAATATATCTGTAATGTTTAACATTTAAAATAATTATTAATTGTATTTTATTTACTTTATATTCACATTTCCATGTAGCTAAAAGTAGAGGTTGTAAAACAATATGGAATTGGTATGATGGTTTTTTATTATGTAAATCTTCTGCACAATCAGTGCATAAGTAAAATGGTGGTGGACAGTTTTCAGCATGTTTCATAGATAACTCATGATTTAAACACACACGTTCAGCAGGACCATAACCCACTTTTGGACAATTTTTTTTTTGGCATAGTAATGCCAACCAATTTCCTTTACATAATAAAAAAATTGGTACATTAGTTTTATTGAAATACTAGTCATTTTTAAAACTATTATAGTCATAGTCATAAACATTTTAATAGAATAAGATAATATTGTATAAAAAAAAATGCTTACACTAGTAAGTAAGTGTATTATTAACAATTATTACTTTAACTCATCATTATTATTCATTATATAATAATTTTTATAGCATAAACAAGGGTACATAGTTAAAGTTTTTATAAGATTTTAACATATATTTTGTAAATCAATTACAAATTGAATGTACAATATAGATTCTTGAAAGTTCAAAATTAAAAATAATTCAGTCATTTTTAATATAAAATATTAATTAAAATAACATTTTGATCATTGGTTTCAAATATAATTAATTACGAGTTAGGTATATTTTTTTATACATTTTATGAGTTAATTAAATAAAAAATGGTAAGTCTGAAAAAACCTAAATATTTTGTTTAGAGTACCTACTTAAATAATTTATAAAATAAAAAGTTTAACATTGTATCTGTTTAAGGCTTAAAAAGGTGAAAAGGTATATGTGGGTAAATCCAATTCGTACAATTAATTAATCATTTTCAAACATGAAATCATAATTACCAATTGATTTAGGTTTATTTCTGTCAAATTTATTGGCATTGTACAAAGGCCAATAATTGAATAATAACCTTGCAGCATGATATCTTGCTACTGAAGTTCCATATGCAATTACTACAAGTAAGTCTTTTTTTATATTCTTTTTAAATGTCATAAGACGTTCAACTAGTTGTAAATGTAATGCTAATAACAAATCACAACATATTAAAAGTTAAGTATTTTAGTTAGTATCTATTTTAATTTACCTGTATCAAATGTATTTTGAAAAACTAGCAATAAAATACCAGCTACAGATAATGCTGCATTGTTTATGCATTTATTTCTAGCTAAAAACCAAAACCAATGCTCTAGTACTATAGTCAAGTAAAAAAAATTAGGTAGTAAAATGATAAATGTTAATAAATTTACGTATAGTAAATGGTATCACAAAATAACATAATGTGTTGATCAAGTCATGGTGTACTGATGAAGGGAGTACTTGAAAAGCAGTTGCAATCATATATGGTAAACTTTCCAAGGTATCGCCACCAAGAAAAGGAACCAAACAAGCCACACATTGATTGAATGCTTCTCCAAATGCTAAAAAAAATTATTTTATTTCAAAGAAATATATTCAAATTTATTTTAAAACGCATTACAAATTTAATTATTATAAATAGATATCTTGATAGTAAAAAGAAAATTGTGTGCCTATAATAAATTATACTTAAGAATTATCAATTTTGCTGTCCTCCATATGTAACAATTAATTTATACTTGAATTAGATAAAATTCAAATGTATAATATACATAATATTATAATAATGTTAAATAAAAAAAACTAGTACCTATTAATATAATAAAACCTTAAATAAAATCATTGATAAGATACATAATCAATTATAAAGTAAATTAAATATCAGTGATACAAAATAAATAATTTATGTAGGTAATTGGATTGAAATTTCAACAAATATTTAATTTTTTTTTCTATTTATTTGTTTTATTCATTTAAATATACCTTAAATCTTATCATAATTATATGCATTTATGTCTAGATTTTTATTCTGTTAACAGTGCCTATAGGCTTCAAGTATTCAGCGATAATCATAGCAGAGTCTCTTTAGACCTTCGCTAGACATACATTTTAGTCTATAGAAATATAGAATCTATTCAAAATTTAAATAAACCAATTTAAGACATACTTTAAATATTGTATAGATCTAAAGTGTTTAAATTGATCAATTTATAATGAGTTATTTTAGGTATATTACAGTAACAATCTATTCAGTAGGACCATTTGAGATTTTTAATATATAGTGGTTTCAAAATTTAAGTAAACCAATTTTTATTGTCAGTCCACCTTTTTGTTATCATAGTAAATACACAAATTTTATGTATGTATATAGCATATATGGAGATGAAGGGTTGTAAATTAAAAATTGTAATGAATTAAAAAAATAATTGGAAAGTTGTAAGTTGGAAATTGCTTTTATCATTCACCCACACGCAATACATACTAATAAATAATAATATAAACCTGAAAATAATAAATATACCTATATGACCTCCATATATATTATATTATATGCATTATGATTTACATGATATATATTTTAAATTTTTATCTTTTATGCATTCGCAATTGAGACGTTTGAAATTGATAGGCAGGCAAATAAGACGCAGAAAAAATAGGAGTGCCAAAGTATACCCTGCCTCCTTCAAAATACGCCACTGAAATTATCAAGTATACATACCTTGTAAACCAGTATTAATAGAAGATGCAGAATGAAGTAATGATTCAAGTGCAGAATACAAACCGGTGTAATCTAATGTCGGATAAAGAGCTAAACGAGTAGCATCCATTTCTGGATGTAAAATCATTTCATGAGGTGATTTTGAAACTTCTTTTAACATTGCTAAAACATAAGTTATAATACACATTTTTTAATTAAATAACTATTATAATAGGAATTCTCAAAATATTATAACAATTTTACTGTAGAAAGAAAAATAGTAGTATTATTGAACTATATAATATGATAATTAATATAATATAATATAATATGATATAATTAAATAACATAGTAGAAAGTAGGAATATTAAAGAAAAATAATATTATGATAGTTTTATAATAGGCATAAAGCTAATTAAAAATATAAGGGAATTAAAATACCTTGGTCTAATTTTTGACTATAAACTCAAATGTGATAGCCATTTAAATTAGGTATTTAAATAATACTTTATGTAAATTTTTTTTCATATTTAAAGAAATTAAATATATATTTAATAACGCATACAAAAGAATTATTTATTTATCCTTAGTGCAATCTATTTATACATATGGTATTTCAATTTGGGGAGGAACTTTCAACAATCATCTTTCCCCATTAATAGTAGCTATAAACTGCATAATTAAATATCTACTTAATTTATCAATTCAATCAAGTACCACTTTAATTTATAAAGATCTAAAAGTAAATGATTTTAGGTATATTTTTAATTTTAATACTTTAGTTAAACATTAGAGTTAGAACATTAAAAATTCTCAGTACTTTTTAAAAAAAATCAAGAAAAACGATTACTTACGAACATTTTTTTAAATTTTTTACATAAATATTATTAGTATCCTTGATTATCAAAAAGTTAAACCATCTACGCTAATATTGTTTTCGATTTATTTTAGTTTTCTTTTTATAAATGTAGATAAAAAATTATTCATTTGATCAAAAATCTTAAAAAGTAATACAAAATTCCTTATAAGTTGTTAATATTGGATTTAAAAAAAAAGACTTAATGTGAATCTACTGTAATATTTTATGAGAGTTCGAAAATAAAATTGCAACAAATTTCGTCAAAATTACAAAAACTACAAAAATTTAAATACATTTTAACAATTTTTATTTTTTTCAAAATTCTTTATTAGGCCATTTGTTACATATTTAAACAATAAAGGGTGTAATAAATAAAAATAAAATATGACATTGAATAACGGAGTGAAGAAACCTTCCTAAAATGTTTAATATTCATCCCTACTCCTATGGCCTATTTAAGATCATACGATCCACTTTAACAATGGTGAGTTTCCCTAATTGTAGTAGCGAGTATGAACTTGACCAATGTAAACTGAAATACGCGCATAGCGCGTACGATAAGCATTCATGTGAAACGGGCCTGAAGCTGAGATTTAAGAATGCTATAAAATATTCTTCACAAAATGTTATTTATGGAATTAAATAAACATTTTGATTATAATTTCACAAGTATTTTAAATAACATATAAAAAAAATAATAATAACCTATTGTATAGTATAGCCGTGTAGGAACCTAATACTAAAATAAATTACTTTAAGAGTAATATCAAAAAATTGTCCTGAAATATACTTAGTAAGTAATATAGGCTGACCGTCTTCTCTCAGAATCGTTTTTCATATGCACTGATTTATCATTAAATTAAAATTAAATATATACGTCAATACGTCATACATGATACATTAGAGTGGCATACACAATGACTTGATACGCTCGACACCTGATGTATGGCAGAGCGGTTACCTTTACAGCTATATGCCTAATACTTCCCCTTTTTTAATCATACATTTATTACAAAAAAATGGTTTGATAATCAGCTTACAGATGTTTTAAATAATTAAAAAAATTAAGCTAATGGACTATCACACTTTAAAAATTTTAAAATTCAAATCTATATTACCCACATGCGTAGATCTTTAAATACCACAGCTCTTTTCAGTCTTCATATTTAGTGTAATTATATTACATATTAATAAATATAAATAATTTATTTTCCTTAAAATTCTATAATTAGGAATGTAAATTTAATGCAGTAAAAAAACCTTAAAAAATGCATTTTAAACTCATATAAAACGTATAAAAACCTACCATTTTTCTATTAATAGAAAAATAATTCATATCATGTATGTAAAAAGTTTTAACTAACAGAATTTGTTAAATAAAATTATTTAAATATCGAAAAACGTAATTAAAAAATGAAAATTGACCTTTAAAAGCTAAAAAACCTAAAAAATTTAAAAATTTGTTCAAAGTCTATATATAAAGAAAGCTATGTTATCAAATAAGCTAAAAAACAATAAATTTTCCTACTAATTCACAGCTTTATGTAATATTGATTTAAATCTATAATTTATTTTATAAATAAACATATCATATTATGTAACGGATAAAGAAGTATATCAAATATCAATAAGTGAGCAGTGTTAGGAACGAAACCTCTGCTGTTTTGTTTCCTCTAAAATTTGTTTGGCACTTTGGTGCTTAAGCGTCCCTAATATTTTTGGCCAATTTGCACCAATGGCTAACTATTAGTACATAAGCGATAAATCATATTGGCAGTATCTAATACGTAGTAGGTATTTATTAAAATCAAATAAATATTACTTAAAATTACGTCATAAATAAAAAATTTAACATAATGCACGCCTATTTTACAAAAATCTTTCGAGTTATATTATATGTAATTAAGTGACAAGTTTATATACCTATCTCTATGAATAAATCAAAAAATGTTGGTGTACCATTATTTTTAAGCTTTTGAATAATAGTTAAATTTTGAAACCTAGATATATTATTTAATTGGTTATAGATTTTTGTACTTAAAGCTTAAAGAGTGCCAACTACCTAGGAAATAGGTTATATTAACACCTTTTACTAAGTTTTATTTATACTATAAATTTTGTCTAAAAAATTATAAATTGTAATATTTCTAGCTTACTCAAAAGTACTTGAGAAAAATATTTTAAACAATTAGCAATTTCTAGCCCAGATGGGCAAGGTAGCATGTTATAGCTCAGTCGCAGTTGATAATCTTGAAGGTGTCGGATTTTAGCAATAACTGAAAGAAAAATTAAAATGTTTTTAACTTTTTATGTTAATTTATCATTGATATATGTAGGTACTATTGATTCCTACACAAATACCTAAATTGCTAACTTACATGATACTGATTTAGTAACCATGATGATTTACTATAATATTTACTTTAGGTAGGTATATTATTTACTACTATATATACCTAGGCTATAGACTATAATAATCTAATAAAATAATTATTATAGATAATTAAAAACTTTTTTATTTTACATTATTGACTTATGAATGTTTGGTTTATTGTTGAAAGTTGTAAATATTACAAAGCTATTACAGAAATAGTCACATTAAGAGACAATAGCACAATTTAATATTTTTTTAATTTACACTTTTCACATACTCGGCCACGGCTCACAGCTCCGCCCTGTTCAAAGTTATTGATCTGATGCTGTACGTACATATACGCCTGTACTTAAGCAGTAATACCACATAAACAATAAAAAATAACTTTTTTGACAGGTACAAATTAAAATAAAATATATATAGTTACCTACAGTAGTACAGTCTATGTAGTGCATATCGCAGATTAAAAATGTATTATAATGTATATATTATTGTAGATATACAATTTTTATGTATTATAGTTCATAAAATAGTATTTACTATTTAGTAGGAAATCATCAACGATTTCCCTTTAAAACAACTTTTATAATTTTTACATTTATTTATTTTATTTTTATATAATAAATGCTTTAAGATCTTAAAATTAAATTTAGGAGAGGTTATTAGATATAGTTTAAAAAGGAGAGAAGTAACGTAGTCTGCTGTATACTGTATAATGAGATTCGAGTGACCCTCGTCATTGAGTATAGCGGCCACTGTAATGGATGTATTAAATTTGAACTCAATAATAAATCTATAAATCATTACATACGAAAAACGATTCTAAGAGGAGGCCGGAGATGGCCCGTCAGCCTATTATCATATAAATATTAAATATATTACTAATTTTAATATATAATTTTAATTTGAATATTAGTAATACGGTATAAACTATAAATAGACAATAGCATAAATTAATAAAAGTGTTTTGAAAATGTAATAATATACTTATATACATACGTATAAAGACAAAGTCGTTAATATTTCAAGTGCCCGCAAATAATATTTTTGAATAACTAAAATCGTTCTTCATTTAAATATCTTATTTTGTCCAAATTTAAACTTCAAATATCTATGTATAAAAAAAATTGTGTTAAAATATTTTCTTTATTTTTTTAGTTCCAATAAAATGAACTACTTATGAGGGACCTTGTATTAAACTTTCAATTTTTTAAGTTTTTGATCAAGCAAAAATTTTTTATTTATATTTATAGAAAAAAATCGAAAATGACAATATCTATAAATAGTTCAAAAAGAGTTAAAATATTTTGAAGATTATATCATTTATAATCATGCTAATATGAACATTTACATTTTCAAGTATTTAGTCATAAGTTTTTGAATTACAACAAAATAAAAAACCATTATTTTATGTGTGAATACTATTTTGTAAAAATGTAAGCTTTAGACCGCTTATGAACAATTTTTGTGAAATTACACTGAATTATTTTTTTTTTTAATCCTGCAATAAAAACCTATAAGGAACTTTGATTTAAAATTTTAATTCTTAGGTATGAATATCAAAAATGTATGAATTTTTAACTACATAATAATTTTGGTGATTTTGAAGAATTTCTTAAAAATTCTTAATTTAAAGCTTATAAAATATCGTGACTATTTTTTAATTAGTATACATGGATAATTTATGAATTTGAACCAACGTTTCAACCGGTGTTGGTGAGTTGCGGCCCGATCCCTAAATTAAGTACAAATTGCGGCCTGTGTTTATGAAACAGACGTACGAGTTGCGGCCCGTGTTAATAAAACAGACGTACGAGTTACGGTCATATTTTATTTATCACTTCATATCAGCCTATCAGCGTTACCCAGAAGACACCAGAAATGTCTTCTATAGCTTTTCTTTTCAGATAATTAATTATTATTTGCCTATTTAGGACTTTTTCGTCGTTTTTATTGTGGTTATGATTAGTATTACTCTCAACTATTACAATTAAAGGAGATAATTTTAAAAAGCATTTACAACTTTTGACACTGCAAGGCCACCGCTGTACATCGTTTTTTAATGTTTTGTGGAAACGAAATTTGTAGCTTTGGTAGAGAATAATTGGCTTTGATTTTTCACTATTTACAAACTCCATAACACACTTATAATATATACTGATTACTGTGTAACACACTCAAACAGAATTTGTAGATATAGGTACTGAGTGGTGAACAGACTAACACTGTAATATTTTTCGTTTGAGCTATCGACGTTATGATACCTACTTTAGATAAGATACTACCGATATAGCCGACACAAAATAAATAAATTTCCTGGGCCACAATTAACTTAGTGATAAAATATGACCGGGCCGCAATTCACCGGTCTCCAACACATTAATAACATGTCGGGCCGCAACTCACCTATAGCCGTTTCAACAGTATGGGTTAACACTTGTCACTTAGGCCCGATTTCACCAAAAAAGCTTTAATCGCGATTAGAGTAATCATGGTTAAAAGTTAATCGCGATTTATTCTCATTTGGATTTCACCACGTTAATCACGGTTCCACTAATCACGATTACGGTAACCTCGATTAACCGTATTAATCGTGATTAACGTTACTAGTATCTATAGCCATGGTCAGCTGTGTCGTCTGATAAGATAACAACAGTTATCGTCTTAATAATTATAATATTAATATATAATATATATTATTATATATTATTAATATATAATTATTAATCGTCTATACGGTCCTTTCCCGTATTCATCTTGGACGGCGGATAGCGAAAATTATGAAGTCGTCTTCGTCGTCATCATCGTTTTCAAAACAAAGTTGAAACACACGTTTACGAGCTCGTTGCATTTC
>JACXSJ010000332.1:25558-126934 GCA_014851325.1 Pentalonia nigronervosa
CATTATCAATATCTCCGGAAACTAACCGCGATTAAGAACGATAAACGGCCGAAATTGGACGGTTAGTTCTTAATCACGATTACGCAGCAGTTACGCTTAACCGAGTTTGGTGAAATCCAAAATCTCTGGTTATCAATGTTAATCGTGATTAAGGTGAGTTAATCGCGATTAACTGCGTTGGTGAAATTGGCCCTTAGTCAAATTGTACAATTTAAATTTATGTTTGTATATTGGATTACCCACACAAATGATAATGGATTGGACAAAAAAGAAGTAATGAATGTCACTGACTAGTTTAAATTATGCTCCAAGTAGTTGTATCCACCATATGTAGTATGCACAGCTGTTCTGAAGACTAAAGGAAAAATGCACAAAATTCAATTCAGATTGACGAACTTCGTTTTGCGGTTCGAAGGAAATTTAACAGAGGAATCTATATAGATTATTAACCGTAGACTCTTCCTTCTTTGGAAGATGTAATTGCTGACATAATTAATAACAGAAATATTGGTGCACGGATAGATATCCATTGGGTATTTGGTATAAAAAATGGAAACGGTTGCTGTTAATTTTATGTTCACCGATGCCAACGAGCAACACGTTTATCGATCATAAAGTATATATGTGAAGCAGGATCAGAAATTCATTCTGACAAATGAGTTGCGTACTGTAATTGACATATGTAGACCGTAAACTGAATAAGCATCCAATATATGAAGACTTGTATTCAATGTTGAAACTTTTTGACCCAGGAAAATATATTATAAACATTTAAAAAAAAAACTAAAAAAAAACTTAAATGTCAAATATCTATAAATATAACTAAAAAAGTGTCAAATTATTTTGAAAATTACATCATGTATAGATAATGGTAATATAAATATTTAGTGAAAACTTCAAGGACCTAAGGTTATTTGTTTTTGAGTTATGATATAATTAAAATTGATTTTGTCAAAAACTGGTTTTGCATAAAAATATCAATTTTTCCTTAATTTTTTTTGTTTTTGTTTTCATCAAAGATTCCTTGCATAGAATTTAAAATAGAAAATTGTTTTTAAATTAACTCTGTAAGAAATTCATCTGTTTTGATTAATGTTATTACACTATTAGTTTGATTTGGCATAGTGTTTGTTTTGGTACAAAATAATGACTGTGATATTTCCCTTAAGATATATATTGATATTATTTTAAGTACAGTAATTTTTTTAGAGATTAATATATTTAAAAGTTGGAAAACAATTTATTTTTATTTTATAATTAATAAGCCAATGATAATAAATGTGGTATATTTATAAAACAAAACAAATGCAAACAAATTACTATATTCATTTAAAAAATATAATTTTTCAATACAATCAATCAAAATATTTCTAAAATCACAGAAACAATTGCCATTACATTTTTCTCCCATTACGGCTATTAATATTACAATATAATTAATAAACAAAATATATTTCTATTACTAAAAATAAAATAAAATAAACCTATATTACAAAAGTTAAAACATGATAAAATATAGATTTATCATATACATAAATTAAAGCTAATAACAGAAAATAACATAAATTAAAAATACAAAACCATGGAGTGTAAAATGTTATAAATTTTATATGATCACAATTACCTTTTCCAATATTATACAATTATTTGTTGCTAGTTACTACTAATTATACTAATTATTCTAGCTAATAGGATATTATGGACTATATAGTGTTTGTGCTAAGCGAGGTTTTGGTTCCCAGAATATCAAATTAATATGTTATTAAAACGATAATATTTAATTATAATTCAATCACTAATATAATAGGCAATATAAAACTTAAATATACCCAATAAAAACCATGTAAAAGGAAAAATATTCTGATTTTATAGATATAAAAAAAATCATACATAAGTTTAATAAATTATTTTATATTTTCTAATAAAAAATCAAATGACTGATATTCATTATAATTATAATTTTTGAACTTGACAATATATTAATATTCTAATTAGAAGAAAACTATACTCCAAAAATAAAATATCAACTTTTACTGTGACGGCTTCTTAAGAGTTTAAATTATTATTAATTTGTGTCGATCATGCAAAAAATTTGTGTATTATAAAATTAGCATTGAGTGTAGAGAAATTAAAAGGCAATAGATCAATTTAATTGTTTATTGATTTAAAGCTTACTATTAGTCATATGGAAAGTCAATCTGCTATGTTGCATACATGGATACATGGTAGACAAAGGTAACAATACATTAGTAACATCCTTTTGACACATTGATTATTCAATAAATTCAATGACAAAAAATATAATTTAGTTACAAAAAAATTATAATAAATTATATTTATATTTCAAGTCAGATAAAAAATAAATCATGTCCATATAAATAAATTAGAAAATAAAGATGTAGAATGTTAGTTAATAGAAAATTCATAAATAAAATAAAATATTTATTAAGAAAAACATAAACATCATTACTTAAAAGACATTTCAATTTACTTAAATTAATTTCACAGTAAATATCATTACTTAAAAGACATTTAAATTTACATGAATTAATTTTATAGTAAATATCTATTACCTAAGCACCAATCATTCTTAATACATTAAAATAGTTGGATAAAACAAAAATAAATAATTAAAAACCTAACATTCATTGTTATTAACCTTGAAAAATAAGCTTCCAATGAGCTTTTTACCTGTAAAACAAAAATTTTGAATATATTTTTTTAAGAAAAAAAGGAAAAATTTACAATTATTAAAATTCTTAAATTATAATTATATTTTGGTAGATTCTATACTACCTAAATTCTAATGTGTATACTTGGTGACTCAAGTATCAATAATTGAGAGTATACAATTCACAATTTATTATTAAATAGGTATTTTAATGAATATTGCTTACTCTTATCTTCGCCGGGGTTTTAATCTATTGATTAAATTTTGAAGTTTTAAAGCAGGCCCTAACTTAAGTCCCATGTATTTCATCATTGTATCAGAGTTCAATAATAATAAGGCTTTTCCATCAATTTCCTTAAATAATTATTTTATTTATTTATTATGCTAATATTGGTAAAATGTTATTAAAAATATGATCTTAAATAATAAACCTTACATGTTTTCTAAAAAGATCAGCAAATGTATTTAATTGTAAGTCTATACAATTTATATGCTGAATAACATCTTCTACCGACCATTCTGCTGGGTCTACAGGTAATCTTAATGGGCCTTCAGTTGGGGTTGTTGAAGATGCAGCTTCCATTTCAGGTTCAGTTGTACATGGTTTTTTTGTTATTAATGTTACATCATCAGGAGTTGAACTTTCTGGTGAACCATGTCGTTTTATACTCTTGCTATCATTTGTTATTATTTGATTTACATCTAAAATAAAAACAATTATTTGAATAATATAAAACTTTTCATTTTATCATAATTAAATATTGTTATTTACTCTTTTCTAGTTTACACTCTGAGCAAACATTTAAAGCAGGACTTAACAAATTTTTGCAGCAAGACAGATCCTCTAACAAAGTTCTGATATAATCCCAGAACTCATCTGTTTTCTCAATTTTTGGTAATTTAAAAACTCTAGATTTTCCTTCATATGTAGCTGAATATCAAAAAAATTATATAATATTATTTTGTAGTGTATTAATAAAAATGATTATTGCTTTTTGAAAAAACTTTCAATTCAAACTTTTTTTTAAATTTGTATGAATTAATTTATATACAACTAAAATATATTAATAGATTTGAAATTATCATTATATTCATAAATATTTATGAACATTTTTTTTTGTGGATAATAGAGGATAGTCTAGGTTAGGTTAGGTTAGTTTTTATAAATGCAAAGAAACTGGGCCAAGTGAGAAAATGTAAAAAGGCTCTATGCCTTTGTGATATAGAGCTTTTGATTATAACAAGACCTATGCTCAAAAACATGTATTATAAAAAACAATTATTATGAATTACTAATTTACATTAAAACATTAAGGTATGGTAAAAATAGTTTGAAGCATACTAGTGATTAACAAACTTTGGGTTCACGCCTCATTAAAAAATATTGGCTTATACCATGAAAATAAATTTAAAAATTGTAATGAAATAGGTCAAAAACTATTTATTTTATTTTTTATTAAATTATTATTGTGACCTAGTAATAATAAAAAAGATTAAATAATGCTAAGTTAATTGACAACATAAATGATTTAAAAATAATTTTTTGTACAATTAATATTATTTGTTGTTTTTTACCTGTTATTGTACATGTACTATCACCTTGTTTCTTCATCAATGTTGTAACTGATTGAATATCATGTGCAGTATTTACTAAATGTTGTATAGTGTCTTTCAAAACTTTTTGTACTAATCCAGGCCCTAATTGCTTGGGAAGTTCAAACAATTTAGAAGAATCCATAAATGGGCCACATTTGCACTCATGATTTATAAATACTAGAAACAAAAATGTTTTAATTAATTATTAAAATAAGATTAATTTAAAACATATAATACCAGAACATGATTCTTGAATACCAGCTTCAAGATCGCTCGCACTATCTGGAGTTAAATTTATAGAATCATTAAAATTTTGTTTCACATTTGCTGAAGATTGTGCACTATTTGGTCTACCTCCTGAATAACGAGATCCTGGAATAGATGATTCGTTAATTTATTTTACTATAATTATCAAGTCATTGGTATTTATTACCTTTATGACCGGGTGGCTGAAGTGGATGGCCACTTTTTACACACCAGCCCACTGGAAATATATCTCTAGAATCATATGAGCACCAATAGTCAAATGCACCTCTCCATCCATCAAATGTAACAAATATATTGTTTTTATTAACATCACCTAATACATAAAATAAATAAAATATTATTAAATTGCTTATTCTTTATTATTTATAAAATTTATAAAAAATAAGTTAGTATAATTAATTAACTTACCAATAGTTGCCACACAAATTAAATGCGGATTTTTTTTATCAACTGCTTCAATTTTTTGACCTACTTTAAATAAATTATCAGTAGGAGTATCTGGTTCAGATTTAAAAGCAGTATCAGGAGAATAGAAAGCTCCATTTAGAGTTTTCACTAGGAACATAGGGAATAGTGAACCATTCATACGAAAACCTAAAAACATATTTAAAACTCTAATGTAAGCTTTCATCAATATAAATTAAATTAAAATATATAAAATATTATAATTTTTACCGAGTGGAGGTTGTAACATCCCGCCTTTTTTTTCTGTATAACCAATGGGTTTTAATTCTGAAGAATCAACTAAACGCCAAAAATCATTTTTATTATCTCCACCATCTAGACGAAGACGTATTCTAGGACCAACAACACCTATGACGGTTGCAATGCACATAGATGTTATGTTTCGAGGATCCACTGCTTCCAATTTCATACTTGGTTTGAATTCATTTTCCGGAGATATTTCATGCTATAAATTATTTTATTTTATTCTAATATAAGTTTTAGATAATAATAATTAAAAATAAATTTAAATTTAATAAAATTACATTTTTCTTTACATTGATTTAAAATAATTAATTATAATCACAAGTATTGAGATAAAGAGATACTATTTTTACAAAATAAATACTATAAATATTCATTAAAAATCACTCAAAAGATTATTAACTTTATTTAACCTGTTTAAAACAATAAGTAGGAGCTGCTGAGCTTGATGTTTCTTTAAGATAATTATCCCAATCAAATACTGGATTACCGTGAGCAGAAAATGGATTTTCCACTTGAACATCTCCAAATACAGCTGAAACATAGACAAAATATGAACAATTTTACATTAAGAAAGATTAAATTTATAATTTTTAGTTTATAATTAGTAATTACTACCTGATTGTAATTGAAAAACTGAATAACTATAATGATTTTTTATGATGTATTTTAATACTCAAAGTTATAACTAACTGCAAAACTAAAAACGTATTGTGTTATGACATATTAAAATAATAATACAATAATTTAAGGTAACTAAAATCTATGAAGAAATTGATGTAGAATTTTATAATATATTTTTAATTAATCATACTTGTACAATTTTAAAACATTTATAATTAATTTAATATACATAAGTATTATAAAATATATTACAATTATCTATATAAATTTTAAAAGTTTAGCTAGGATTTTAAAATTAAATATAAGTACTAACTTTTTTTGGTTTGCTCTTTTCTTTGATGTTTATTTAAACAAGCAGTTGAACAAAAGTTTTTTGGTGTAGAATCTTGATTTTCTTGTTTAACTGGAGAGCCCTTAATTATATTATCACAATTTGCACATCCGTTCTAAAGTAATGGTAATTGAGTTAATTTTCAGTTTAATAAATACTAAATATATATATTTAGTACTAAAAATAAAATAAAAATGCAATTTAAGACTCACATAATTTAACCTGTTGTATAATTAAATAACAGTTTTTATCCTAATTTTATGAAATCAATAAATTATAATCATATAAAAAATATTTTAGTTCAACTAGAAGTTTAAAATGTTTATAGATTAAATTATCAAAACTGCATACTATTAAATTACAGAAATTAACATTTTTAACATTGAAAGGATATCTTACAAAATCTACTGAGTACTTATATGAACCTAACATTGGGTTAAAAAATTATACCAATAAAATAAAATTCTTTTTTCTTTCTTAACTCTGTTGCGTATTTGCAACAGACAGCACCAAACACTACTGACCTCCCTCTGTCACATATGCGCTTTCTTTTTATTAACAGCATGTATAATTTAAATCTTCAATTTAAAAAGTATTTCTTATTAAAAATAATTTAATTCAGCAGTCAGATAAATTCATATTTAAATTTAGTTTCCAAAGAGTTTAAGTAAGCAACAACATGGATTTCAACATAATCAAGTTAATTATAGATACAATTTCATGGACCCTAACTCAGGAACTCACGCACAAAATGTCGAGAGAATATAAAATTTGGCCAAATGGGGCAATAAAAATGTAGAGGAACAGATAAGACATTTTTTAAACTCGTACATTGCGGAATTTATGTGGCTATCAAAACTTAATAATAGTGATCTGTTAAAAAACATTTTAAAAGATATAGTAGAATTTTGGGAATTATGGAAAGCATAAATAAATACTTTTATACATTTTTTAACATTTATTATTTTCCTATTTTTCTATTTTTTAATTTTAATTTTTTTTTAATATTATATCAATATATTAAAATAAATTCTTTATCATATTTAATTATAATAATTATACCAGATTAAAAGGTATGTGAAGTCTTAATACCTAGATATAAAATTGCATGTTAAATATGAGATAATATTAATTAAATGTGATTTTTTTTTTAACTAGTAACAAAAAAAGCATTGGAAAAAAAACCTCCGTAATACAAATAAAAATTATTTTCATATGAGTTAAAAATTTACTCTAAATCTATAATATTGAAGTCCAAAATATTAAAGATTAGAGTAGAGATAAATTTATAAAACTAAAAGTACTTTATTTTATTTAAAAATTTATTATTTATTAACTTTAGAATATTTCCGAAGTTTCAAAATGCTAACAAATTTTATTAATTGAATAAAATTAGCACAACATTTAGTAAATTAACAACATACAGTAAACTCTTAAGTATCCACAGAAAAAGGTGGCTTGGCTATCACGGATAAGCGAATTCTGCTGTTAATTAGCAAAATACAAAAAGAAACAAAAATGCTATTATTATGTTATTAAAAATATTATATTATATAATATTAAATAGTATTTAAAGAAAATTAGACAAGTTAAGTAGTATTTTTTTAAAACACTCATAACATTTTCATTCAGTTTTTCACAAAAACATATATTACAGCATACAAACACTATTTTTAGTGCTGTACATATTACCAGGAAGGATCAAGGTAGATCCACTCCAGGATAATCGAGAGTTTACTGTACAAGGTGCCAGACATATTCAATTGATTTCAAGATACAATAAACTCTCGATTATCCACAACAAATTAACCCTAGTTCTCCTTGGTACTAAAATCCAGATAAAACACATTAATCCGAAATTATATAATTGTAATCCGTAATCCAGATTGGTCAAAATAATGCTCAGCACTACTAGGTACCAATAGAATTTTTAATTTATTATAACTTTTGGGTTTTAAAATATTTGATATAAGATTATATATGATTCAATTACTATAAATTAAAATTATTAATATAATTAATTTGTATAGATAAATAACTCAGTTTTGTTTTAGATTTTTTTTTCATAAATTTATTTTGACCATAGACTAATGGTGAGTTAACTACTTCATTATCTTTACTTATAAACATACTCAAACCATCTCAACTTATTCACTCACATTTTCCTCAAATATAAAACCATCTATTGTATATTTATATTTAACTTATAAATACACATTTATCTTATACAACTATCATTGATATACCTAACCATCTTGATTACCATATTATTACCACCATTATTATTATTCTGATCACAGTATTATAATATATTTCCATACTAACACTCTTAAGTATGTATAATGTATATAAAACTAAATACAAATTGATTTACAAAATTATGTATACATCATGATTATTATTTTTTATTCATACATACAAAGTGTAAAGAAGATAAACAGGTAACCAAAATGTAAATTAATGTAACTAATAGTAAAACGTTGGAAACAAATTAAAGATCAATTATAATAGAATTATAATACTTTTATTTTTATTTTATTTAATGCCCAACACTTAATTCCATACATTATTACTGGCCTCACTACTTTATAATAACATTTTACTGTTACCTTAAATATCTGATTGGCTAAATTACAGTTAAAATAATTACCTTAACATATTCTTTTCGAAATTCCGTAAGACAATTGACAGAGCAAAATTCTTTTTTTCCATTTTGTGTTGGTAATACATAATTTAAAGGATGCTTTGAGTCATTGCACATAGTACATGTTGATTTTGCCTTTGGAGGGCGACCTTAAAAATGTGATATAAGAATTAATAAAGATACAATTCTTTTTATATGTACTGATAAAAATTGTATTAGGTAAAATTTGATTACAATGGAATTTTAGAAAAATATAATTTTAGCAAACTTCTATTATATTATTCAATAACAAATTAGAGATTCACTTCTAGGTTAAATTAAAGTACAATAAATTTTATTTTAGAAAAAAATAATCCAGTATGTTTACTTGATATATTTAATATATATTAAGTTATAAGTAATTACTAAAATATAACTGAGACATACCTCTCATCTTATTGGTTTGCATAAGTATAAAATTATGTCCAAATTAGTTTTTAATTTTCTGTTTTTACCTATAATATAAAAATAAACAATAATTAGTTGTTATCTTAAAATTAAAATATATATTTAGGTACCTACAATAAATTAAGTGAAAAAATATTTCATCTTTAACAAATTTAATATAAATAATACTTAATATGGCTAATATTATTTGATGTAACAAAAATGTGTTTATGTATAAAAGATAAAAATATTCCATTAATTTAAATATTGTTTCAATAGTAAATATTCACATATTTATAATTTTTATGTTCCTTTCGCCTTCACTAATTATCTTAAAAATGAACCTATCAGACATATGATATCAAATGCCAATGTTAACCCTTTCTGTTTTCTGTACCTATAAATTACTGTTTAGCTATTCATTTTAATATGTATATCATAAATTATATAATTAATGTGTATATATGTTCTAAAAGGTTTATCCCGTATAATTAAAAAAAATAAAATAACATAAAAAAATTAACTATTTGCCATTTATTAAACTCGTTGAATGCTTATAATAAAATATGTATATTCATAGTAGTTAATATTATAAGTATTAATTAACTATTTCCAAATGCAATTAATAATTAATATCGATGAACTTGATATTTGATAATAAACATCATGTTTTACAACTAAGAGAATTTAAAATTAAAAAAAAAAATCAAGTTAATGAAAACCAAATCCATATGGTTGTAACTTATTGCATATTTATTTATTAATTTCTCTCTAAAAAAGAGGATTTAAGGAAATCAAACTTACTTAAAATTTTCTTGTATAAAAGTTTTGAAGTAGAACAACTAAAGTAGTAAACACTAAAAAGTAAACTAGGACAATTGTTTTGAAAAGTTGATTAGAGAAATAGCATTATCGGCTTTTTAAGAATTGCAAGAAAAACGTCAACAAAAGAACTTAGTCCGCCATTGGCCGGATATGAAAGATAACAGTGGTTTACAAAATACAAAGTTTACATTACGGTAATAAATACAACCATGGTTTCTTAGATCATATACCTATGTTATAATTATGCATGGTTTATATTATTTCGTAAATTAATACAAATTATAATTTCATGGAACAAAATGTACATCTAAAATACTAATAAATACAGAATTAGAGATAAGCTGGTAACAAAAGTAAAAACCACAGTTGAACATACAACCTTGATTTTTTTTTGTGAATTTCAGTAATCACTTTTTTTTGATTTTTCTATGTTCTATCACTATCAGACATCAGTCTACAACACAGTCTAGCCCTAACTAGTAAGTACACTTAACTACTAATAACTATTGTATACTGTTGAATGTGAATTGTGAATTGTTCTTTGTCATCATAATTTTAATAACAAATTACAGTTTAATCTCGTTTATACAATTATTATTCATAAATCATAACGTATGAACTGATAAGTTAATTAATATATTGATCAATATCCACCAACTTCAAGTCACTTCAAGTCCTTTCATTGGACTTATATTTCTATTTGTAAGTGTGACCACACCCATCGAAAATAGGCCTATCCGATACTGCAGTCATGGACATGATGATTTCCAATCTGCAACAGCAGCGGCAGATAACGGAACAGCTTCGCCGAGAAGCAGCTGTGAAACGTATACCTGTTTCACAAGCTATACAAGACATTATAAAGTATATCAGGGAACGAGAAATGGAAGATTGTCTAATGGTTGGTTTTTCATCGCAAAAAGCTAATCCATTCAGGGAGAAAAGTAGTTGTGCAGTTATTTAAACTTCTATTTTATTTAAAAGTTAAAACTATTTACAGTTTATATTGAAAGTTTAAAAGGAAACAAAAATAATTAATTTTTTACTATACCTACTAAATTAACGAGTATGATCAATTATAATTATTTTAACTTCAACATTACAATTTTTTGTTTGCTTAGTTATGTACCAGTGAATAATTATCATTTTATATAATGTGTATTATTTGATTCATGATTTTAAAATAATAAAATGTTTGTACGACCAACAAATAATATTTTTTTATTTATGTCTTTCATCTGCATTTAGTTATGAGTGGACTAGAGTAAAATATCAACTACTAAAACATTTTTATGATTCATTGAATCATATTAATATATCAAAAATGTACTATTAATAAATAGTAAAGTATTAATATATAAATTAGGTACAGAAAAAAAAATGAAGAAAATGAACTTTTTTAGTTAAATTAATTAGTGAAAATATTAAAAAAAAATATTCTTTATTTAAATTTTTGTGCTAAAAAATAATAATGCCAAATAACCACACCGAAAATCAATATAGAAAACAAGGACAAATAAAACCATATTTAGTAACAGTAAATTATCTTCAAAAACAATACATTTTTTAATAATGACAATTTTTAAAATTTAAGAATTTTAGAAACTAATTCAGAAAGAAAATAAAACAAATTACCTATTTATTATTAATAACAAATGAAAATTTATACTTATTAGTTTTTATTTATGTATTTTATTGATAAAAATATATAAATATTTTTATTCTACAATATGTCTAACAATTTTATTTAATATAAAATACAATTTCAAAATATAATGTTACTAGGTAGACATTTTTTATTTGGTGATTCCAATAACTCCACATGCAATTCTGGCTCCAGCATTTCCTGTAGTTGCACTTAATTCATGACCTCCTTTACCTAAATCATCTTGGTCAGCGTGTACCTATAAAAAGAATATTTTTTACTAGATACAAATAAAATTTATTAGATTGAGTGAAGTAAATGTAATAGTAATATCATGTAACAATAGTTTTAAAAAAATTATATGTATTTTATTAATTCCTAATTCCTACAAATTATTATTCTTAGAATCAATAAATCAAATAAATACTTAACTAAATCATATTGTTATCATAATACTTCACATTATATATTTAGAAAATTGAGAAAGTACTTACCACTAAAGTACGACCTATAATGTTGAGAGGTCCTGTGAGCGATATGATTGGGTCATTGAAATTTACTTTTGTCACAGATGAACCAGGAGCTTCAATATTACCTAGGTCACCAACATGTCTCACATCATCATCAGGAGCTCCATGGGTTTTTCCAAAAGGATTAAAATGTGCACCAGAACTCATACAACCTAAAAACATAATCACTTATCAACATTTAAGACTTTATTATATATAATTATTACTAATAAAAATGAGAATTGTTTAAATTAAATAGTATAAGGCCATAATGTTATTTATAGGTTAACCATAACATAATCATTTTATGTTTCTATTGCTATATTAAATGATTATTGATTTTAAATATAATATAATAATGACTATAGGGATGTACCACAGACAAATTTGAAACCAATATTAATTAGTTGAGGACATTATGGTTAAATAGTTATTTTTAAGATGGACGCCAATAATTAAAAGAAAGACAAATTCAAATTACTTTATTTTACTATTAATTACTAATTGATTTTGCTTTGTATTTAATAAATAAGAATTTAGAATCAGTAAATTAAGAACTCAAGATTGCAAGATCTTCAACAAATACAATCTTAATCAGGGGCATAACTAGTCAAAATTCTAGGATAGCAAAAAAAAATTGTATCATTAAATCAATAAATAATTAACACTATCACAGAATATATTAGTGTGTATCCTCTCTGTTTTAGAATATTGTATAGGTCAGCGTTTCTTAAACTTTTTTATCCATGGAACTCTTTTTAATATTCACTTTTATTGTAGAACCCCTACTTTTTGTTATTGTTTTTATTTACCTTTTTTTAGGATTATTTGCAATAAAAATTATAATTATTTCATATAATAATAATGTGTTAAAGATATTTAATTCAAAAAATATATTAAAATAAAAATAAAAAGAATAATAATTGTATATAATAATCAGGGTTTGGATTTTATAGCACTAAAAAGTACTGAAATATACACTTAAAACACCAAAAATAGCAAAAAAAGTTAATCAAAATTCTATTAAATTTATTATCTATTACTAACAATTAATTTTATGTCGATTTTAATTAACATTTATAATATAATTTTATGAATTAGTAAATTTATAAAAAAAACTAAAATGACCTTTTTCTGTTAACAATTTAAAAAAAAACTTATGTGTACCTATATATAATACGTAATAATTTAAAATGAAGACATCGTTTCTAATGTGGACATTTTTCTCGTGGATTTACATAAATTAATAGTATTTTTCATCCAATATAAACGAGATTTATGAAAATTACAAAATAAAGCATTATATTAAGCAAAAATAACACCAACTCTTCAAAAAGAGCACTAAAAATCTAAAATACTTCAAATATGCAAAAAATAGAAAAATTAAATTTCATATATGGAGTCTCCGGTACATAAAACAAATGTATAGCTCACTCTGCTATTTTTATCTATATCCCATATTGATTAGCATATGTTATAAAATCTAAACCCTGATAATAATATTTAAATTACTTTAATTAAACTGAATTTAAAATTTTAATGAGATAAGTGAAATTGCATTTTATTACAAATATTCTTAATATTGGGCTTTATTGATGAAAGTTGTATTATCATATTAAGTTCGGCATTAAGTCTGTTGCGGTATTTTATTTTTGCTGATACATAAGTGGAGAACCCCGTTTCACACATAAGTGGTTGCAAATAGTAAAAGTGCAACATGGCCTTTTGTGACAGTTGAGGATATTTATCTTTTGAACAGCACCAAAATCCTACTAATGACATTGATTAAAATTTTTTTTGCAACAATGAATCAGATATCATTTCAATAAAAGTTTCATATTCTTTTGCTGACATGACTGAAAGTAGTATATTGACAATAGATTTTTAATCCACAATTCATTTTTATATTTCATCTGTTAAACATTTGAAAATACTGGTTGAATTCTTCACTCGATCCAGTGAGGTGCTGAATAATTGAAAACCTCATTTATTTCGACCCCTTCTTCTTCCAAAAAGCATTTAATTGTTGAAAAGCAATCAAACTTATTGAAGCTTATACAAATTTTCCAAAAATCAGGAATTTTTTCATGAGCAGTAAAAACATTTACTTGTCTGCCATGAAGTGTGAAATTAAGCTCATTAATCTTTATAAAAATATCACTTAAATAGGCGATTTTAAGTAGCTACATTTAATTAAGAAATCAAATGTTTAATTTAAAAATACATTTTAGTATCATTTCTTGAGTAACCACCTGACTTTAGTATGTAATAGAAGAGAAGTATGTACATTTTTTATATATCTTCACATAGGATTTTGAAAAGGCCTAGATTTTATGAAGTTTATGATTCTTATGGCCTTCAAGAACTATCTTAAAAATAATAGATAACTTTTTTTAGCAAGTGCCTACCTATGTACAATGGCTACCAGAACAGTTTTTGGCAATATTATCAATACACTGTACAGCTCCATTAGTTATACTACTCATAGCCTTTGCTCTATCGATACAGACATCAACTTAGTTTTGTCATGGTATTTATTTTCTTCAAGAAAAGAATTTAGAAGACCAAATATTTCAACTCCAGTAGTACGTGTTGATAGAGATTTGTATTAAAGATCTTCCAACAATGTGCTTTCATACTAATAACATTCTGATGATGTTCAAATATTATTTCTGTATACTGTATAAGTACTATAAGTACGCAATAGATTATAGAAGTATAGAGTATAGACTATACCATATACATTATTATTTAAGATACAAACATTTTTTTTCTCCACTAGCCGCTACTAATCTTTACTTAGATATTTTAAAGTAATTTTCTTGAAAATATAGCAAATTACCCCTTCCCATCTTGGTCCCCTTAGTAATACCTATGATTTAAGATTTGCATACTGAATGCTGTGATGAGCAATTAACTGTGCATGCATTTTTTAGAAATAAATTAATAATAAAAAATATAAATCTTTTAATTTGATGCATATAAAAATATTTGTGCTATAGCAAAATAACCGGCCATGGCACTGTGTATCTACACAGTGTATGATACAGTGTTTAATAACATAACAAGCTAAATTAAAAGGTTAAACATTTTGGCAAATTCTTATATAATTATATTATCCAAATTACCATTAGTGTTATCACCAAATTCATGTATATGAAATCCGTGGCGGCCTTTAGATAGTCCAGTTAATTCACCGGTCACTTCAACCGGAGCTTTATCATCCTAAAAATAAAAATAAATTAATAATAACAGTTTAATTATAGTTTAACACAATAACTTTTGTACCTGTATGATAATTAAGTACTTACAGTTTGTGAGAAAAAAATGGTACCCTTGACATTTTCACCATTCAAAACACAAACTGCTTTTACCATTTTTAAAAATTACTTTTTCAGTAGGTAGTTCCAAATTATTGCTCAACTGACGCGTTAAAAGGTTTATAATAAGAAGTAAATGTATAATGATTATAGTACATACATATAATAATGACCTAATGAATAATGATTAAATTATACAGGAGTGTGAGACTTGACTATGTGAGTACGTGACCTCGATGTAATTATGAGACTTGAAACACGGAAACAGAATACACTATAATTATTAATATAACTATGGAAGAATTGAAAAAATCAAAATAAAATAAACCAAATTAAAATCATGCGATTTGTATTCTCCCGGTTGTATTTAATATCTATGAGACATGAGTTGTATCTTGTATACGTCTTGTATGTCAATATAACTTCATAAATATGAAGTTCATAACGTCATTAGGACAATATAAAGTGTAAACAGTATATTTTGAAATTCGTGTGTTCCTAAAATGCTTATATAGATAATATATAGGTAAAATGGTAAACATAATAAGTATCGATTAATTTATTGTATTTATTTAATGTTTGACAATTTTTTTAATTGATAAATATTAATTATTAATGCTATGTATGTTCTGTGTTATAATTGTTTAACAATGATATTTATAGTATTAAGACACTAAAACGCTTATGATGAAATAGTTGAAATATATTTTAAACATTATCACTGTATAAGGACTTTAAATAAATCCGATCGTATCTCTTTATTTGTAGGATTGTTTTTATGTATCAAGTATAAACTATAACGTAATTGAATATTGTAACTTAATTGATATAATTTATTGTCTTATTAAATAATATAAAATACCGGGTTACTGGAATATACAGATGTCAGATCGCAAAATTACAATGTTAATTTGTATTTAGATTCCCTTAATAATTTTCTTAATATATGTAACAATAATAAGTCAGATTATATATGTGGTGATGTTAACATTAATATTTTGTCTAATAACTCAAATGTAACTAATTATCTTAACATTATAATTAAACATGTTTTTTTTCTCTGATATAAATGTTGTAAGTGTGTAACGTATTGGTATTACTGATCATTATGGTACTTCTATTTTAACAGATGTCAATTCCCTGATTAACAATAAAAATGATAAATATATCTCTTCCAATTCAAAGATTATTAAAAAGATAAATTATAACAGATTAAATTCATTTTTAAGTAACGGAAATTGGGGCAAAATTTTAGTAGTCTATTAATGATGCATTTACTATGTTCAATGAAAAAATTAAAACGGTTACAACAAATATACTAAGGAAGTAAAAATATAAAATTGTCGCAAATTTATTAATTTAAAAAAAATTGATAACTATTTAAGAGTATCTTAGTTTCAATATATACTAAAGAAAAGATATACACAAAAAAAAACAAAAGAGGCCTTTTGATTTAAACTTTGCTAATAAGTTCTCAAAATACAAAAATTTACTTTACTGTATTCAAAAAAACACATATACTATACTACCAAAAAGAAATTTTACAAGCAAATTCAAATACAAAATCTACTTGGCGTATAATAAATGAAATTATTAAAAAGAAAAATAAACCCAAATTACCGATTGCCTGGCTTTATAATAACGATGATAAATTGATTGAAGACAATTTTGAAATTTATAATGTACTAAATGATTATTTTATCAATATTGGGAAGAATATATCAAAAAATATAAAAAAAAAATTTTTTTATAAATTAGACTCGTCTTATTTAAATAATAAATGTAAGTCATGTAAATGAATCACTATATTTAAATCTGATTTCAAGTAAAGAAGTTGAGAACTATTTGAACCTATTAAAATATGAGTGTTTTTATGGATATGGAATGATAAATTATTTTTTAAAAAGATTGTCTAAACCAGCGATTCTCAAACTATGGTATGCGTACCACTAGTGGTACGCCAAAGACCATATGGTGGTTCGCGAAAGGTCCCATAATGGTAGAACAAAGAGTAAATAAATATTTTAAATTGTGTTTGAAACAGATAACAGATAAATATAAATAACTTGAATATAATATTAATCTTTACAATGTATGACGTACGATTTCTATGCAATCGTAATTAACAACAAAAGAGAAGCTGATAGAATTATCGTGCAACGAAAGTTTGAAAATGAATTCACTAAATTAGAATTGGATGTGTTTTGGATAAAAATTAAAAACGAATATCCAAAAACATTGTTATTTTTTTATCATTTATCACTACTTATCTTTAAGAAATTTTTTTTTCTTTAATACTCGTAGTAAAAACAAGTTTCGAAATAAACCGAATGTCAATTCAAATTTGCGCCTTAAATTAAATGATATAGTTATAATAAATTACTAATATACAACTTACAAATCTGCTCTTCTCGTTGAAAATGTATCATTTATTTGTTATTTATACAATTTGTTTATTAATACCTATTTAATTAAAAAAACTAATACCTACATTTTTTATTAATGAATAAAAAATAATAATTATATTGTAGTATTTTACTGCCTTCTTATTTGAAAGAAATGTATTAAAATTTTGGTTAGTTCTATTTTTAGTCATAAGTGGTACACGATAGATTAATAATATACATTAGTGGTACGCGAAAAAAAAAACTTTGAGAACCTCTGGTCTAAACGATTATCTTACCTCTCTCTCTATTATTTAATAAAGCTAATGACTGACAACTGTGGATTTTTCTGATTGTTTTAAAAAATGTATTATTATCCTCTATTTAAATCAGATGATAAGAAAGTTTGTGTTAACTATAGACCAATTTCGCTTTCATTATCTGTTACTAAAATTTAAGAAAAATGTTAAAAGAAACGTTTGTATGGCTTTTTAATAAAGAACAACTTTTTCGAATAATCAATATGGTTTTCAGTCAGGTAAATCTACAAGTGATGCTCTAGTTTAAGCAGATCATTATTTTAGGGAAAATTTTGATAACAACAATAAAATATGGGCATGTATATCGATCTAAAGAAAGCGTTTGATTCAATAAACTATAGTATTTTAATCAATAGTTTAGTTGGAAGATGTCAAGTTGTTAAAGTGAAAAACAATTTGAGTAACTGTTTACCTATTAATTATGGTGTCCCACAGGGTAGAGTACTTGGACCTCGATTTTTTATAATCTATACAAATGATTTATTTGGTTTAAATTTAAAACGCTAAAATTATTAGTTTTGCTGACGATACGTTAATTTTGGTTAGTGATACCTCGAATATTTTATTAATAAATTAGCTATACTCACCTTAGAGAAAATTAACAACTGGTTCAAAAATAAATTTAATGGAATTAAATATTAAAAAATCAAAGTATATATAGTTTGAGATTTATAACAATAAATGCTTAATACACATTCTATTAGTTACTCACTACATAAATTGTAATAGATCCTTAGTTTCTTGCAAATGTGATACGCTTGAACATGTTGATTCAGTTAAATACCTTTGGGTCATTTTTGATAAAAATTTGAGGTGGACTCTTTATATAAATCATGTAGTTAGTATGGTACAAGTGTTGTTTTATACATTTTAAATGTTAAAAGATATCTTAAACGCAAAGGCCTTATGTGTAGTTTATTTTAGGCTTGTACAATCCATTATTAGTTATGGTATTATTATTTGGAGAAATGTATCTAGGTTTGCCTTAAATCCACTTATAACTTTAAACTCACTAATGAGATTTATTTTATAAAAATCGTATGACTTTCATATAAATGATATTTACAGTACTTTTAATGTAAGAAACTTGAATGGATTATATGCATGGAATATCCTTAATCATATTTATAATGTAGACTTAAAATATTATTCCCCATCACATAACTACCAAACACGTTTAAAATAGTCTGCAAATCTGAATATACCAGTAACCAATAAAGAATTTGATAGGAAAATAGTTATTAATGTTGGTATTTGTTTTTGTATTGTTATTAATATTAATTTAACATTGTACAGAAATAAGTATTATTATTATAAAAAGGATTTAAAAGATCTAAATCTAAATCATATTAAGTTATAATTGCGCAAAAAACTTAAAATTGTAATTTATTTTCTTATGTTTAATCTTGGCTATAAATATTGTATTGTTATTTGTTATGTTAAATGATGTATTGAACTTGCTGCACTCATCTCAAACTATCTTTTTAGGGCGACGCAGTGCTCGACTTGGCAAAATTAAAGTAGGGGGACTCTGTTAACTATAAAAAAAGAGCGTCCCCATCACTTATTAACGTTACTAAGCCTTAAAAATAAAAGTAGGGTACGCTAAAATTTCTGAAAAATTAGTTAGGGGACTCCGTCCCCCTGCGTCCCCCCAAAAGTCGAGCACTGGGGCGACGTCATAAGCTTATCTACTTTTAGTTTTTGTTGTGTCTTCGTGTAAACATATATTTTGACAATAAACAATATATTATATTTTTTTATATTTATTTATTTTATTATATTTTATAATACCTAATCAGATTTTTTTTTATGAAATATTCATAAAAATATTAAACCATTGATAATGTATTTTTAAATACCTACCTACCTGTTATCACATTTACGAATTGTGAATATCACTATATTATATTTATTAGTTGTTTGTTTTCACTTTTCTAGCGTATTTTTTTTCATAGCTTGTCTCACGTCTAATCAATAAGTTACAAGTCATTCGACTATCCTTAATTCAACTATACCTATTATATATATTTTTTTTGTATATCATCAAAATTATTCTTTTTTAAAGCTTATATTTTCACACAATAAAAAAATCAGTCTTTTTTAGACGTGACATTTGTAATTATATTCTGTTCATATTCTGCGTTTCTGTGATAGTGTGATTAGATGCATATCATTTTCCAGAAAAAAACCACTATAATTTAGAATAATAGAAGATAAGAATGTAGATTGGTGGAATGTTTAATTACGGAATATTATATTACAGAATTTAAAACAGACAGGAAATAAAAAACCTAGAATATATTTAAAATATTTACTTCATGAGTTACTAAAGTTTGGTTTATTTATTTTCTGGAAAATTATAACCATACCTGTTGGCTATAATTGTACATCTGTACCACAGTCCATAGATATAATATAAATAAACATTTTGTAACTTAAGCTCTAGGGACAGCATAAATTGTAAATGTAATATTTTGGAAAAAGTGGAAGAATATAAATATTTGGGTATTGCATTAAGCCGGGTACACACTTGCAACATTTGTGCGTAACACAACGCCGTAACGTAACATCTTTTGATGCGATCAACATTTGCCGACAACTCGTGGAATGGCGTTATGGTTACGTATGAATGTTACAAGTGTGTACTCGGCTTTAGATTATAATTAAAATGGGTGTATGTATTAATAATTTAATCTCCTATTTATGTAGGTAATTTTTTTCTTTTTTTTTAAAATGTTAAACAATACTTACTTTAATATAAAAATGAAGAGAATCGTTTACATTGTTTTGGTGCAATCTATTTTTAGTTGTGGAATAATGTTTTAAGGTTGTGCTTATAATACACACCTTGAAAAACTAATTCATAATAAATTGTATTGTTAAATTTTTATTGAATAATCCTTAGCCCTTCAATACTAAGCTTATTTTTAATAAATTTGATGTACAATATTTGATAAAATATTTTTTATTAATGTATTATTACTATTATATAAACATAAGTATTTATTGACCAATGTGAATCATAATTATAATACCAGATATAAATGCAACATAAATATTGAGTTAAATAGTAATATAACTTTTGTTCTCCATATACACTATTAATCGTAGGATCAAATTTATGTAAAAAATTGAACATTAATTTAACTTCAAAAATGTTAAGGAATTAACATTTTTTTGTATAATCTAGACTTTGGCAATATTTGAACAAATATTTATATTTGTTTATTAATTCTCTTAGTTTTGTTATATTCTTTCTGACTTGCTTTTGACATAACATGTGTATCTAACGGCTAACTTATATACTAAACTCTATTCTCCCAATATAGGCTATGCTTACAGGGAGTGTTGCATATTGTTATGTATTGTTGTTTTATTATATTATTTTGTGTATTGTGTACCTATATTTGCAAAAAAATAAACATTATTATTATTATTTTATATTTCTAAAAATTATATCACAGATTACAAAACAAGAAGTTGATGTTAAATAACAGCTGTTTATTCTGTTATCTCTTATCACTTTTAAAGTTTAAACCGGTTCAAAATGATATTTAATTCATTTATTAATGTATGATTTATATTATGATTTAAGAATTGTTTTAAATGTTGATACTTTTAGTGTATAAGTATTAAACTAATTTACTTATATGTTAATTTCAACTCTTAATTTACATCTACTGTTGACCTCCATTGTAAAGTGTATCATTAATATCCACGAGTATGTAATAATTATTTGATTTACATTTTATTAATAATGCACTGCTATTAGCTTTTAGGAATAATATTTTCTGATCATTGTAAATTGTTAAGTTTTGACAAACAATAAAAAGAAAATCCCAGGTAGGAGTTTTAAAATTATTTTCGGGTATGTTAGATTATTTAAATTAAATAACATTCCTAGTTTAGAAATTATAGAATATAATACTGTAGTCACATTTAATACAACAATGATAAATCCATCTAGTAATTTGTTTCATGTAACTTGAATCTTTACATGTTATCCATAATCCATTAAATATTTTGTGGATATTTTATCTGTATTCTACTATCATTGTTCTTATAATACTTAACAGTAGTACCGAACATAAATGTTAAAAGAGTTCCCATAAATATCCCAGTTAATTTTGTAGAACAGTATGTGTACACCTTAATATATAAGTATGTATTCATATATTTTATGAAGTAGTTTATAGTGGTACATTTTTTAGCATAGGTAGGTAAAAATTGTTTTTGTACCTTTGTGATTTAAAATCATTGGTGCCAATGATCTTTTTTAAAACATTTTTTAACCCAAAACACTAAGGTACTCCTTAACAGTTGATTCTACAACAAAACTTCTGATATGATAATTTTTTTTCTTTTAAAAAGAATATAGGTAATTATAGGTAATTATAAACTATTTACTAACAATTCATTAAGTAAATAAAACATCTTTGTTTATTATGCTATTGTTTAGGAGTGATATTCTATAACTTATAACTAGTGTTAAGAAGATGCCAGGAAAAGTAAAGGTACGTGTATTAGCTGGGCGAAATTTGCCAGTCATGGACCGGTCAAGTGACACTACTGATGCTTATGTTGAAGTCAAGCTTGGAAGCACAACATACAAGACTGATGTTTGTAGAAAGTCATTAAATCCTCAGTGGAATTCTGAATGGTATAAATTTGAAGTGAGTATTATATAACTACAAATTCTTAGTTTAAAAAGTACTTAAATACAAAGTTGCTTATGATATCAGTTAGATGATATAGAACTTCAAGATGAGCCTCTTCAAATTAGAATTATGGATCATGACACATATTCAGCTAATGATGCAATTGGAAAAGTATACTTCAATTTAAATCCATTACTTTTGCCACAGCCAACAGTTGTTCAATTATCAGGCCAACAAATTTTAGCAGATACTTTGATTTCAAACCAAAGTCAGACAACAGGTATATATTATAATACCTAGTACATATAGTGCATAAAATATTTTTCCTAAATATATTGTATTATTTTAGGGGGATCTGTGGTATCTGGATGGTTTCCAGTTTTTGATACAATGCATGGTATTCGAGGTGAAGTACATATTATTATAAAAGTAGAACTATTTTCAGACTTTAATAGATTTCGTCAATCTTCATGTGGAATTCAATTTTTTTACTGTTAGTACATATTTGCAAATAATATATTTGAGCGAATTGTTTTTATATTGATTTTTGTATTTAACAGCCGGAGCAGGAATAACAGCTCATACAGAATGGGTGCATGGCTTTGTTGAAGAATTAGTAGTTGAAGATGATCCTGAATATCAGTGGTTAGATAAAATTCGTACACCTCGTGCTACTAATGAAGCAAGACAAACTATATTTCTAAAACTTTCTAATGAAGTACAGAGACGTATAGGTTTAAAGGTTTTAGAGCTTGGAGCAAATGCTGTAATTGGGTTAGTTATTTAATTTTATATCATGTTGAAAATGTTAAAATTAAATGTATTAGACTTATTAAAAGTTAAATTAACTTAACTCATTGAAAGTATAGGGATCTATAAATGTAATTATAAAAAAGCTTGAGATACAAATTCTAAGAGATAAATTTTTCTTTTTTGGATAATATTAAAATAAATGATAAATGTATTTTCCTTAAATCTATTAGTAAAGATGAAATAAAAAAATATATTTTAAATATTAAACCAATTTCAACCGATCTTCAATTGGTTGGAGTTAACAAGTAATTTTTTAAAGGTAATATCAATAATATCCTTACTCATTTATATTATATATTTAATTGCATTTTTATTATAAGTGTTTTTTAAATTGTTTTAAAAATACTATTATTATCCCTTTACATAAATAGATGAATAAAAATAATTGTACAAGTTATCGTCTTATGCCACTAAAAATTACATTAGTTAAATTCTTAAAAATATATTAAAAATAAACTATATAATTTCTTAGAAATATATTTAATGCTTTCTAAAAATGAATTTGGTTTTAGGGAAATAAAGGCATTCATAAAGCTCTAATGACAGTAATTAGCCATGTACATAATTAATTAGATGGAGAAAAAGCAGTAATAGAACTTTTTAAACATTAAAAAAGCTTTTGATTCTGATTCAAAATTATCTGCCATACTAGAAAAATACTGTATAAAGGGTGTTGCAAATAACCTAATACGTAATTTCTTAGAAAATTGAAATCAACTAGTAAGAGTAAATAGCACTTTAAGCAATAATTTGATTTCAAACTATGGAATACCTCAGTGTATTGTATAGGGGCATCTTTTGTTTATTATGTATAACAATGAATTATTACAATTAAACTGTGGTGGGTTCATTTTTTGTTTTGCTGTTGACACATCAACCACCTTAGATGACAAATAAAAATCATATACATAAAACATCTACCCACATTTTAAGTGTTATCAAAATATGGTTTGATAATAATCTAGAACTAAGTTTTAGTAAAACATTTTTCATGAACTTTAGCATAAATAAATAGTTGTATAGGGGAAAATAATATTTAAAACACAACAAGAAAATTGTGATGAATATTATGTAAATACACCAAACTTTAATAATAATGATCAAAAGTATAACTGCACTTCTATTTTTTCATTTGATAAGATAAAATATCTAGGTATTGCTATTGATTTTAACCTTAAATAGCAATATCAGATCAAAAACACAACTTTAGAAACAAGATTATTATTCTATAGATTCAAAACATTTAATATCTTATTGCCTTCAACTATGAGAATAGTTTTTACAGCCATGGCTTAGTCTATATACTCGTATGGTATTGGGATTTTTTTTGGAGGAAGGGGTTCTTACAATACACATCTTAAATTACTTGAAACTGCTATAAATTCTTTGATTAAAATATTTTTTAAAAACAGATTATGAGTACTGTTTTATTTTATAGAGACTGTAATATATTAAACTTAAAAAAATTGTATAAAAGACATGTATTGTTCAATACGTATTTTTTTAGATATTCAAAAATATAAATTTAAGCACAAATATTGTTCAAAAAAGAAAGAAACTAACATTTATTTAATTCCTAACTATAAAACTGAATTTTGAGAAAGAAATTGGGGTGTAATTGGATATTAATGTTGGTTTGTTAACAAAATTTAAGAAACTATAAAAAAAACCATAAATTAAATAAATAACTCATTATCATAAAAGTTGAAAAGTTAGTACTTTAATTTTGAATGTTAAATTAATATTATAATATCATGCTATTCAAATTTTCTAATAATTTTATGATGATTGAAAATCATTAATTCAAACTAATTTATTATATATTATATAGACACGTTTAGCTTACGAAGACAATCATTTTATTTTATTGTTATATTTATATATTATTTATTTATTTTATGTATTTTGTACAATTGCATGCATGTAAGCATGTAATTTCAATAAATTTAATTTAAAATTCATTAAATTTAATATAGAGGTTGAATGTTTCAATTTTCAGGTAATTTAATATTTAGGATTCCCAATGCAATTTATTAATAGTTATCAGTTTTTTACACTAAAAGAGAATCACATAGATAATTATTTAATGCTTTATGAATTATTTAATTTGTACGAAAAGCAATCTCCAATAGGTACTCAAAATAATGGAGTTTTATTATTAACTGTACAATAATAATGTACTATTTTTAAAATGTTATAAGTAATTAAATATAAAAATTAATACCTACTACCTAGCTATAAAAAAAAAATACTATTATTCTTTTTTATCCAATTAAGTTATAAATTATTAGTACATGTTTATTGTGTAAATTATGTAAAAATAATATCTTATAAAAAACATTAAATACCCATATTTTTTTTTTAGCTATAATCAATATTTTGATTTGGAAGGAGAATCTGGGATTGTTGTTCGTGGTATTGGAACTGCAGTTACTTTAGTGCGACATTTGACATTACCATCGGTAAATTTAAATTTACAGCCAACAATTGACGAGTAAGTACATTATTTTTAAATTATTGAATATTTTATTCCAATATTACTTTACCTATCTAGTCATGTTTATATTTTTATTTTATATTTAATTAAAAAAAAGATAAATATACAAATTGTATGTACCTTTTATTTTTTAATAGTATAGATTATAGATGGATTTATATTTAATTAAATAAATGAAACAATAAATTCAAATTTTATAAAAGTTGAAGAGTGTTTAATTAAAATTTTATATATATATAATTTATCTTAATAAACAAATTAAAATGTATGCAAGATCAAATGTTATGATTATGCCTTTCTTGTTTACAACTATATTTTCAAAGCAAATAAAGTATCTTAGTGTATTGTTTATTGTATACATTGATCAATAGATCAACAACAATTACTATCCAGCTAAATGTATAATCTTAGAATATGTTAAAACCTGAGTACCTAATTATTTAGAATATTAAAATATATAATTTTTTTAATACATTTGTGTAGCTGAAAAATATACAGTATAATACTAATTAAGTATTAGGTAATTGTAAGTAAATATTTTCAAAAAAATATTAATTATTTGCATTTTTGTTTTTATTTGTTTGAAGTTTGGATTTTCATAACTCATTTGTACCAACTGATAATATTAACCATACTAGTTCATTTATTAACAGAAATAAAAAATCCTATTCTATCCGTAAAATGTCTCCCCATATTTTAAAATCAAATACTGTGGATTTTGCTGAACTGTCTAGTATGAAAAGTTTATTTGATCAAGAAGACATGCGTACATCAAAATTTAAAAAACAAAATAGATTTTTAAAAGCTATTACTTTTCAAAATTCTCAACAAAAACATAAAAAAAAACAAATGTACTCTACTTCAGTAGAATCTGCTAGTTCATCATCAGATCATGATAGACAGTATAATACTTGTAATTCAGCTTTAGTATTTTTGGCACAAGCTACTTTGGATTTTAATTCTTCGTTTGACTTACCTTCAGAGTCTGAAGAAACACAACTTTACAATTCACGAAGTCAATTAACTAGACCACCTAGTGTCGATACAAATTATTCTAAATTATCTTTAGAGTATTTGTTTCATCCTAAGAATCAGGGTGAAAAAGCCGTACCTGATTTAATTTTACCTTCCTCTAATTCATTAAATTCAATTTCTGATTCAACAGCAGAGTCAGAAATGGCTATTGGGTTTGAAATTTCAAAACTTAATGTACGAGATTCATCTCCTTGCATATCTGATAACCCTACTTACTATTCAGACTCTTCAGACTCCATTGATTCAGATTCAGTTGATATTGTGAGTACAAATTCAGAGTCTTTATTTCAAGAGCCAAACACTCCTCCATTGTCAAGAATAGTCTGTATAGACAGACCCAATACACCTCCTATTTCTAAAATTGTTTATCTAAGCAACATTAAACCGAGTTTTCTTAGTAATCAATTAACAGATGTATGTACATCCAGAAGTGTGTCACCTTATAACTCTAGTAATTTTAGTAATTCACAGAGTACAATTTTGCACAACACGCCACCCTTATCAACGGTTTCTAATTCTGATGTAGAATGTATAATTAACAATGAACCCAGTTTAATAAAACTTGAAGAAAATGTTTGTCCTGTTTTATCTGATAATATAATAACTGCATCCGAGTGTTCTTCGCATGCTTTTAACTGTGATGACAGGAATGTTGAAACAGCAGAGTCACCTAGCAAAGTCACACACCTTCCAATGCATCGAAGGTCATCAGACTCAGAAATCAATAATGCACCAAAAGGTAATATATATCTAGGTTCATTGTTTGGTTTCTTAATGTTTATATGTGTTTATGTATTTTGTATTGATATGTTATAACTTATAAACATTAATTGTATTGTATGATAACTAATGATTTTTGGAATTTTTTTTTAAGTCATTGTTTTTAAAATGTTAAGTGTTAAACTAGGATTTTTACCTATTTGAAAGATTTATATTTTATCAATATATAAAAATATGTATTAATAATATTTAATAAATAATTTAGTTCATAATTGTATACATGAATACTGAATGGTTATACTTGTTAAAAGACGTTAAGCACATATAATACATTTATTTACAATATAATATAATTTTATTATGTATAACTTATATTAACAATAAATTAATACATTTTAAGGTAACAGTTTGGCAGGAAGTGGAAGTTCAACAGTTAGTTCACATCGATCGTACGGACACACAATGTTTCATCGCTCAATTTTAAGCAAAGATACTTTGGATGCAATGGAATATCCATTTCTTACAATGACCAAATATCCTCCTGGTTTCGTTATTCATTTAGGTTAATGAATAATTTTAAACTATATTACTAAATAATAATTTTGTGTAACTATAAACTAATTTGACAAAAAAAAAAATATTTAGGTGGTATGGTAAATGCCAAATCAGTTAAACTACTCGAACGCATGTCCAACATGGAAGAACCAGAAAGTAGAGATTCTTGGTGGAGTGAATTAAGACTTGAAATAAGATCCCATGCTAGAGCACTGTCTTGTAATGTAATTTTGGGTTATTCAGAACATACTTCAATATGGTATGTATTATCATTGATTATAGATATGCATTAAGTAGTTTATAGTTTTTTATTTTGTTTGTTATTTATTATTTTATTATTTAATTTTATTTATTATTTAATTTTTTATTAATTAAGCTTAATGTTCAAGTAATAGTACTATTGTAACTGATGGTGTAAATAAAAATAGAATAAATAAAAAGTAGTTGCAATTTGTATTAAGTATTTAGTTGATGTTAAAAGTCTTAGTAACAATATTAAATATTTAGTAGAAACTATAAATGTATTTGGTGCCAGTTAATGGTTTTACTTTTAACAGTAATCTTCAATAGTAATTCTTCTGTATTATATTACTTAGTCATTGTATTTATTATTAATTAATATCTATAAATATTACAAATAAATTTAATTAAAACGACATATTGTTATGATTTTTGTACAGTGATGATGTTTGTGTATTGAGTGCAATGGGAACAGCTGCAGTTGTAAACCTTATGCCATCTGTAAATCCGGGTGGATATTTTTCTGGAATTTACCCCAATGTACCTCTTGCAGATATACCAGAACCTTCAATCTCAAGTGCATATGTGAGTTGATAAAAATTTACTTCCAAGACATAACTACTAAATTAAAACTAATTATAAAAATAAATACATTTTAAATAATAAACATTTTTAAAACATATTTTTTATTTATTTTTTATAAGTTACGCTTGAGATTTTTTTGTTTATAGAGTTTAGATATTGTTGAGGTTTTATTTTTGTATTCTAGCAGCTGATATTTTATAACTAAAGGTTTTCAAATTTGATTCATATTGTGTAAAATAAATAAGAGAACATTTAATTTATATTTGGTTTATTTTGAGCTATTTTAGCTTATTTAATTTTGTTAATTTTGTTTAGTATATAATGTATAAATAATTGTGTATATTATACATATATGTTGTATATTAATATTTCTGTATAAAAAATATTTAAACAATTATTGTATTATTGGTGTAATCACCATTGAATATTTTTTTTTCTTGTTTTCAGTGCTTGTAAGAATTATATGTTTTCATATTGCAACAAATATTTAATTCTTTTATTAGAATCATTAAACTTCAACATTTTTTTTTAGTCATGTAACAGTAGAACTCATAAACACTCTTCAAGTAATAGTCATGAAAAATTGGATTCTTTACCATGTTCTATATGTCACATACCATATAATGAACATAGTGTACCATTTTCTATGAATATGAAGTATTGTTCTACGTGCAAGTAAGAAATTTAACTTGAGTTGTTTTTTGAATTTTATTATTTATATTAAATTAACCGTTTTGTATATATAGGAGATATAAAGTACCACACATATTATTATCTTCATTGGAACCTATGGAAAGACTTACTATTCGAGGTACTGGAACTCTATTGCAAACCTTTGTTTGTCGTAATAAACGTGAACTAAAAGGAGAGATGAATGCTAAAGAAATATCAGATGGTTTACCATTTCTTGAATATGAACTGCATAGTCAGTTATTGAATAAATTGCGAGTGAAAGGAATGAATGCCATTTTTGGACTCAAAGTAAATAAGTTGCAATAATTTTGGTAGGTTAATAATTTTTCATTTGTTTAGATTCAAGTTTGTCTTGGGGAACGAGTGGTTTCTTTGCATGCTACTGGTACTGCTATGTATATTACTTGTTTGCCTGAACCACCATTACCATTAGTAAAAGCTGGTAAATCTTGGGCTCACCCAGATCAACAACAAGTATTACGTGCTCAAAAGTTACTTAACGATGCTGTGGTTAATAATAGACAACACTATCATCTTATTCAAAAAGTAATGTAATATAATAAAAATATAAGTAAAATATAACAAAATGCAATTATTATTATTAATTTAATTATTTTTATTCATAGGAAGATGAATCTGAAAATATGTCTTTTAATAGTACTGGAAAAACTAATTTACCTGATATAAACTTAAGTTATGGAAATAGAGACACGTGTATTTTAGAAGTATAAATTATCTTAAGCATATTTTTTAAGATAACAAATAATAATTCAACCCAATTTTGTTTTTAGATGGATGACGCAGAGGATTTAGATGTAGTTTCTCAATTGTTAGAGCCAACTCCTCCAGGTTCATTTTTACTGTCCAATACTGATGTTCTTCCTGGAACTGGTTCTGAAGTTTTCCCTATGGAACCAGTGTGTAATCTCCAAATGTTTACTCAAGTTTGGCGATCTAAAGCACATTATACTAATGGAAACTTTGACAAACAACTTCAACGAATGCTTCAAGTAAGTCATATTTGCTACACTAATCAATAGAAAAATATCTGTATGATAGAGATAGTTATTATCGACCATGACTGTTAAGGGTATTGTTAAATTGAGATATTATTTTGTTTTGACTTCTGGTTTTTATTATCGAATTTGATAAATTGCTAAGTTTATAGCAGTGAATTGAACGAATATTTAAACGTTAATAAGTCACAAAGGGATTACTCAAATTAAATATTGTAAACATTAAAATTATTCTTTTTAATATGTTTAGAGATTTTCATTATCGAAAATAGGTATTACCATTTGAAAATCGAAAGTTGATAATGTTTTATCAAATAAGAAAGGCAGTTAAAATTATTAAAATCATAACACAGTGTAAAATAGTAAAACGGAAGTTTAAAAAAAAAATTATTTTAAATTTCCTAATACTTACAAAGATATTGACTGGTTCACGATAAAAAAATCACCCTGTATACATTTATAACTTTTTAGGGATTATTTTTCAAACTGAGAAGGATGACGCCATGTGGACTTGGAAAACTATCATTTAAGATTGATATTCCTGAACCAGATGAATTGCAAATATCAATTGTTGGTTAGTTACGTTTATTTTCTCATTATCCAGCAAATAATATCCAACAAAATCAATATTTTGGATTGCTTCCTAGTATTAGTCAATTTATGGTTTATACCAGGGTGATTCATTAAGCGTAAAACACCCATTATCTCAAAAAGTATTCACTGTTTTCAAAATTTTAGATCTATGCTGTTCTAGAATTATATAATTGTTTAATATTTTTCACCCTTATATTTATTAGGTAAACCACCGTCAACTTTTGATTTTCAAATGGCAACCCATACTAAAAATGTCATAATTTAGTAACGCTTTTTTTCTTATGAATTATCATGTTCAAATTTTCATTTTTCGTTTATCCGTAGACGAGATATAACTCCTCAAAGTTTGGTGGTTTTAGTTGATGTTTGTGTGTAAATGTGTTACACCTAGTCAATAGATACCACAACAATTAGGATTTGTATGCCTCAGGATAAAAGATATTACATTTTTCAGATTAATTCAGTAAGTACACTCTAATAGCACTGTAAACGTATGTTGTGCCCTAAATGTATTTTATAACGCCCATTTGGCAGGGTTCACGCAGATCGCCTCACTGAAGGTGTTTGCGGCACTGATTATAATAATATTTATCAATTACAAAGACCAGAAGCTATAAGTAATAAATTTGATATCATTCGACCACATGGTATATCGGTTATAACTGATAATCGTTGTACCTACTCACTACAATAATGGTATTGAATTATTCGAATTTATTACTTATAACTTCTGGTCTTTATAAACCATTAGTTATATCATGGCCATTGACCAGTGGGGGGGAGAACAGTGCAACATACTGCTAAATGGGGTATTTTGGGGCATAACTTAAGTTTACCTACTGTACTCATTGAATTGATTTGAAAAGTGTATTATCTTTTACGCTAGAGCACAAAAATCCCAATTGTTGCGGCCTGCGGTACTGACCAGGTATAACACATTTACACAAAAATACCTTTAAAAACCGCCCAACTTTAAGGAATTATATCTCGTCAACGGAGAAACGAAAAATGAAAATTTGAACGTGATAATTCATAAGAAAAAAAGCGTTACTAAATTATGACATTTTTAGTATGGGTTGCCATTTGAAAATCAAAAGTTGATGGTGGTTTACCTAATAAATATAAAGGTGAAAAATATTAAGCAATTATATAATTTTAAAACGGTGTAAAACTAAAATTTTGAAAAAAGTTAATACTTTTTAAAATAATGAGTGGTTACGTTTAATGAATCACTTGTATATAAATAAATTCCATTGTTATTATTACTTATATTATGAATTAAAAATAACAATATAATATATTATGGATTTAAATTGTTAGAGTTGTTTCTGGTATTATTTTTTTTTCTGGGAATTTATTTATTCTCTTTTCCCAATCAAACACATTGTGGCTAGGTTTTGTTAGATAGTGTCTAGTATGTCAACTATCATTTTATTTCAAAGATGGAATTTTTATGATGTAAGTACTAAATGGCTCTTAGATAATTGGTTGCTTAGTTACTTTGAATGGTTACTTTGAATACCTTTTGGCTATTATATAAAAAAAAAAAAACATAGGCTATGAGATGCAAAATGGTGTTATTGGACAAATCAAACTAATAATATTATTAATTAAATATTTGCTGAATTGTCATTTTAGGTATGGCATTAGGTCTTGGTGAATCCGATAAAACGACTGCCAAACAAATTTTAAGACGAAGACAATTACCTTTGAAAGATTTTGAGCAAAAAACCGGTATGTTTACAGTTAATTAGACCATTGCATAATTAATTTTTGATTATATTATTTTTATTGGCCTAACCAATGTTTTTACTTTATTTTTCTATTTTTTAAGGTTATACTTTAATTTTTATTTTATCATTTGTTTCTTATAGAGGAACTTATTTTTAAGTTAGAAGAAGATGTTTCATTAGGTCATGGGGAAAAAAAAGTAAGAAAATTTGAACGAGCACCCCGTCCAAATAGGCTGTCTACACACGTAAGTTAAAATTTCCGAAAATGTATGTAATACAATAAATTATTTATTTTTTGATTAGTTTTATGTATTATATATAATGTGTGATATAATTACAGGCTGCTCCAAAAGATAGATATGGTGTAGACATTACACCAATGACTTACATACCTGGTGCCAAAATCGAACGATATTTAGGAAATTTAAATTTTTTTTTCATACGTGAAAGCACATGCATTAGAGAGGTAAAAAATACATGATTAAGTCATAGAATTTGTTATGACTAATTTGTTTATAATTTAGAGTGGTGGTTTAAGTGGATTTGTTCATTGTTTTGTTGCCGAGGTAATGGCAATAGTTCGTGCACATGTAACTGCACTTGGTGGAAATGCAATGGTAGCTTACTTTATGAATGAATGTATTTTACTTAATAATCCTCATAAAAATCAAGTAAGTTCTGTATGAACAATGTTCACTTTAAGATATTAGTGTAAACTCATTTTTACAGTGGCTAAATAAAAAAAAGAATCCTCTTGCCACTTCAAATTGGGTTTTTACATAAACATGTAATTATATACATATATATGAATTACTTTATTATTACTGATTATACTGGTAAAAAATAACTCATATTTAATACCTACTTATTACATTTTAATTTTAGGGACAGTGTCTTCTAAATGTTGGAGGTGATGTTGTTGAAGTATCATACTTTAATGAGGAATAGTTATTACTTATTAGTTATTAGATTATCATTGTATACTTGTACATAGGTTTTTATAAATTATAAATATTTTTAATTGACAATGATCTTTTTCATATAATTATGAAATATCTATATGTTTATATAGTTGACTGTAATAATTTAATAGACTTGTGTACTTAAGCAAATAACTTTTAATAACATTTCAAAAATTAATTTTTAGTTAATTATGCTTGCATTGCCAAATTAAGTGAGATATTAAAGATCCTAATATAGATTTCTAAAATAATTAAATGAATCTTCTGTTTTAAAGAAGTTATTTATTATTTGTTAATGTGTACTTAATTTTTATTTTTGTAAATACTTTACTAACATATTTTATGAAAGTCAAAATGTAAGCATGTATCGATTTTACATTGATGTGCGTTTTTTTTTTTTGTGACTCATCCCGTTTAAGGTCAGTAAAAGTGCTCCGATTTTCTTCATCATTATCTTTTCTGGTAGGAAAGTGAATTTAGTTGGTATTTTGGGAATCAAATGTAAAAAATCCCTATAGTTTTTAAACGCGTCAGGAAAAACAATAAAAAAATTAAGGAAAAAATGGGAATTTTTACACAAAGTCAATTTTTGACAAAATCGATTTTGTTTTTTGATGTAACACCAAATATAATCACAGTAGATATATAAAATTTTCACAAAATGTTTATATAAGTAATTTCCATATACAATAAAATTTTCAATATATATTCACTTTTTTTTATATTATCAATAAAAATTTTTTCTATCGGTCAAAAAACTTGAAAATTTAATACAAGTTTTTTTATAACTTGTCGTAAGTGAAAATTAAAAAAAAAGTTGAGTTTAAGTCTTCAATAGTTTTATATAAGTGTTTAAAGTTAAAATTTCGATAAAATATATAAAAATCAAAAAAATTTACATTTTTTTTTAATTAGGAAATTCATAAAAAATTTTCTATTTAAATCTAAAATTTGAAAATTCAACACAAGATTTTCTATAAGTTTTTCTAACTTTCTAAAAAAGAAAAAGTTTATCAGAAAGTCAAACTAATTTTTTATGAACATTTGAAATAAGACCTGGAATATTCACCCGTTTTCTCCGAGAAAGGTGGAAAAACTATAATATTTATATACAATACTAGTTATTAAAGAATCAAATTTGTTTTTTATTTTTACAAGAAATAAACATAGGAACTAGAATTTTTTTCTGGAGTTATATCTGATTACCATGATAGTCGGTAGAATTGGTGTAGTTACATCTATTTTTATAGAAAACAGTCTGAAGCAAATACCTAAATAATATTATAAAAAAAGAAATATATATATTTATATTTATGTATAATATGTAGTAAACATACAATAGTGGTGTAGCTAAATTGGTCTAGCCTAACCAAGACACCAGGTAATAATAATTTTATGATTGAAATGCAACTAAAAAAACAGAAGGTGTCGGTCTGCTGTAGCTGTATAGTAGGTTTCGAGTTAACTTCTATTACCAAAATAGAGTAAGCAATTATAATGAAGTATCAAATGTACCTATATAACTGTACCAACATCGCTCAAAATTATAAAAAAAAGTTCCAAGTCATGAATAATATTTTTTTAATTACAACAAACTAACTAAAATCATTATTTTAATTTTGTTAAAATTTGAACTTCAATAATGGGTAAAAATGTTGTATAATATATTTTATGGCAGTTAAAATTTACAGTGAACTTTGAAATAATTGTTCAAGCTTTTTTTAACATACTAAATCATTAATTGAAAAAAGTCAACAATTTAAAATGTCTTTAAATAGCACTAAAAAATTCATTATATTTTGAAAATTATAACACAAATGTTCGATGAAAGTTAAATTTCTGTTATTCATTTTTGAATTTTGAAAAAAAAATAAAAGTTTTATAAAAACTGGTTTTTTGTAATTTCATAATTATTCCCGTTTTACTATGTTTTTTTTTGTTTTTTGTTATAATTTTGAATTTAAAAAATACTGGGACTTTTACTTCTCTATTTTTTATTTCAAATCGCATAAACTAAATTAAATTTTCTACCAGAAACCACCATCAATATTGAAGATAAAAGCATTTTTCAGCTAATATAGTGTCTTCAGATACACATAAAAAAAAAAAAATACATTATTGTAAAATCAATAATCAATATAGGTACATTAATCGAGAGCAAAATCTAAAATTGTGTAAACAGCAACAAATTACTCTTTGTATCATTCATACGAATTGTTAGGTCATATTATTCTTGGTTACCACTTTGGCGTCATGCTGTTTTCCAATCACCGAAATATTTTAGTAAATAATCTTTAGTTTCAGAAAATATAATGATATCATTTTTCTGTACCTACTTCAACATTAGCATTAATTAATTTATAATTATTATTAAAAAAAAAAATAATTATAATATCGTAAAGCCAATTTAATAGGTACTTATATATATATTACTACATTAATAATTATTTTTAATTATAGATATTTGTATATAACACTATTATAATCAAATAAACAACACATTTAATTAAATTATTGTAATAATAAATATTGATTTTCCATTTTAGCAATAGCAGTTATAATGGAATAATGGATATTATGTAATACACCTTTTAAAATCACGGTTGTTGAAAATTTGACGTTAAATTGTTACAATTCAATAAATACGTTTATATTACATATACGAATTAATTGAAGTTTGAACTAAGTCTTTAAATGCATATAATATTAACTATTTATAGTAAATTATGATTATTTCTAATCATTATTTTTAATCGATACAATACTTATCGCTAAAAAAAAATAAAATCACTTTAATAAACTAATTCATATAATCCACTAATTCAAACCTTCCTAGAATTTAAAATTTTAAGGTTAATCAAGCTAAGAAATTCTAAAACAATGATGAAAATATCTTTGGAATCCATTATTTTTTGTAGAAATCATCAGTTCTAGTAAAATGTATTATAACTTTTGGTAAAGATAAATTTATGAATAATAATTTTTGATAAATGTATTATCAAGGAATCGACAATACCGGGGACACAAAATAAGTTATAGGTAATCAGAATCTATAAAATTCATAATAAATTACTAAATTTGTAACAACTATATTAACAAGACAAACAAAAATTCGTTTCTAGTGTATTATACCTAAGTATGCTGTTTGTCGAACGATTGACAATTATTGTCCTATTTTATACTACACGATCGTAACCCATTTTGATTGGTTCTATATTTTATGTTTTCTACGAAACAGATTGCTGGGAAGTTGCATTTTACTAAAAAAAAAATTGTCTGTGTTTTCCTGTAAAATATTGATTCGGCCATTTTTCAACCCTTGCGGATTCTCACCTTTTTTTTTGATTTATTAATTTTACCTTGATTTTGATGCGCTCTTATTTTAATCCGTCTGTTAATTGTGTTCTACAATAAAGTAATCGGCAAAAAAGTCTTGTGTTTAGCAGGTGTTTATAGCTACAAGCTCAACAACATCGCAATGTCAACCGTTATCGATAGAATAGTAGCTCGGGTGCAGCACGTAATGCTACATCTTCAGCAGTTAAGTTTGTGATGTGTCGTGGGCGTCAGCCAGCTTGCTATGAATCACAAATAAATATTTAATACATATCTGATATAACGCGGGAAATAATTCGTAAGGAATGATTATAATAAGTACCCACCTGTAGCAGGATATATATATATAATAAAATAATATATTATTTATTACGTTTACACATGTGGACATTTGACATTATTGTGTATAATAGTAGAGTTATATTTACGGTGTGAATAATTTCTCACGAAATGGTTAGTATACATAGCTTACCAATAGTGTTAAACCGCAAAAGATATGATTATAGTGCAACGTCAATATTATTATTAAAGGTACATTAATTATTGTTTTATGCGTCTTGAATATTTTTTTTGAAAAGAGTTTGAACATTATTAAATACTTGCACTAAGAATAATTAACCTGCTACAATATGTATTTCTATAATTATTTTGATAGATTGATCATGCTACGGTTTTATGAATTACAATAAACCAAATAAATTATACTTATTTTATTTATTCTCGTTGTTACATATTATTTTATGAACCGATGTGTGCTTCAGGGCCATCTGAATTCGGAATCTTGAATCTCTGGACCATCAGATTTCTAAGCATTTTTATTAAAATTGTGATAAAAGGAAGAGTCGATGATGACATTCAATAAGTATTTTAAATTTTACAATATTTGGTAATGTGCAGTCTATATTTTAGACTCATCTATAATAATATGATTTAATTGTTTAAGTGCTTAATAATAAAATAAATCTCATAATACATGTTAATATTAGGTCGAATATGCATTATTCAAATAATGGTAAATGTGAAATTTAAATTTTTAAGAGCACAAAATTATAAGTCTTAAAGATACCTTTTGCCTTATGCCGTTCAACATCAGATGTAGATGGCTTGCTGAAAAATTTCTTTTGAAATCGTTAACCCATAGTGACTATATAATTTTTGGCACATATTACTCATTGTATCTCAATTGGTGCTACGTTAATAAATCAATGCCAGTATTTTTGGTTATTGCTAATTTACTCTCAGACTTCCACTAATTCATCATAAATGCAAATAAACTTCCATTTTACAAACAATCTTATGATTCTCTTCTTTATTCTTCTTCGGTTCAATCAGATAATCAATATTTGGATCTTTCCGCCAACAATCTCATAAAAATGACTCTCTTCGTGGTCAATGCAGATTTTTTGAGTTATTTTAAAGTTAATTATTCAAATTTTATTGTCATATACACTGACGGGTCAGTCTCCTCCCTTTCTGCTGGATATACATTCTATATCCCAGAATTACATGTTTCCTATATAAATAACCTCCTCCCCTTGTCATCGTCTTTTACTATTGAGTGCACGCCATCATCAAAGCTCTAACTCTTATTTTACATTTTGCCCCAAACAATTGTTTAATAGCCTCTGACTCTATGTCTTGCCTTCAAGCTTTAAATTCTAATCCCTTCAACTCTCATCTATCCCCTCTTGTTCTCCGTATCAAGTTCCTCATTTTCAACCTCACTCAACTACATTATACAATTTACTTTTCTTTACTCCATTTCCAACATTAACTGCACACTCACCATTAAAATTATTATTAATTTTATTTTAGATGCTGGATTTATTATATAATTTATTTATATCTTATTTTAATCTATTTGTATTCTTGTATGATAATTGTTGAGTTATATTAGTTGTTACTTAAAGCTATATAAAAAAAAAGATACCTACTTTCATATTTTTTAAATTATAAGAATTATTTATGCTTCATAGAAAGATTACAATCTTGTTCTGTTGTAGAATCGATACTATTTTGGTTTATTATAGTTTTTTTTTAAGACAATACGTTTGACATTTATGAATAGTCAAAATAATATAAATAAAACGTCAAAGTTAATATAAATGTTATGCGTGGTAGTTAACTAACGTCAATTATCATTGCCTGGATAAATATTATTAAACTGTCAGTTCTGAAGTGCATTTAACGAAATAAAACACTTATTATTATTTTGTACGTGTGAGAGTATTACAGTACTTTTAATTAATTTTTTTTTAAATTAATTCTGTTTGTTTACAGTACTGTAAAGGCTCTTAGTGGACTGAGAATTGCTGTGTGGTCAATAATATAAAATATATATAACTTATATAATGTACTATATAGATACATAATATACACCAGTGGTCTTCAACCGGTGGGTCGTGACCCATTTTTGGGTCGCGTAAGCCTTAAAATTGGGTTGCGACAAGTCTTCTTTTTAAAATAAAAATTAAATTTATAAAATTATATAAGGTAAAATAATAATATTATTATATTATAATCATAATGGATATCAAGTATAATGTTTCATATTACACTGGTATGATTCTACGTAGTAAGATATTGAGATATGAATTTACGAATAAACTGTGTTCTTACTTATTAATAGAATTAATATAGATTGTTCTCGTTTGAGTCCCATAATCTACGAATATTATCGATGTTGTTACTGTGTTTAAAGACAAAGTATTATAAATGTTAGTCGCGTTATTATTCTAGTCGTATGTACGTATCCGTTAAAAAGATTTTTTCGTTTATTTCACCAACTTTGCGTTAATATTTTTTCGTTATTTAATAAAGTAAATAAAATGGATAAATTTGTTATTCGGAAAAGTTGTCAAATTAATACTCCTAAAGACATGACAAGATTATCACAGGTACTTTCAACTTTAAACGCGGAGGAAAACTCCCGTAAAAGAAAGAAATCCGAATTTATTGGTCGAAAGTATGATGAAAATTATTTAAAATTTGGATTTTGTGCTTTTAACATGGGACATCATAACAATTTGGTTCAACTACAATGTATAGTCTGTAGAGAGTGGCTCGCAAATGAAAGTTTAAAACCATCGAAACTAAAAAAGCATTTAGATACAAAACATCCAAATTTAAAAGAAAAACCGCTGGAGTATTTCGAATCATTAAAACCTAACTTTCATAAAAATCAAAAAAATATTCATCAGTTTTGCAGTCGGCTTTAAAAGCATCATTTTTAGTCTCGTATAGAATTGCAAAATGTTTGAAACCGTATACCGTCGGGGAAGAACTAATATTACCTGCTGCTATTGAAATCTGTACGAAAATGATAAATGAAAAAGTTGGAAACCAATTAAAAAATATTCCTCTTTCTGATACTACAGTCGCTAGACGTATATCACTTATTAGTAATGATTTAAAATTGCAACTTTTGTCTCGGTTAACAGGAAAATTCTCTTTACAACTTTACGAGAGCACCAATATTGCAAACGAAGCGATTTTGCTTACATATGTAAGGTATTTTTATAACAACAAAATCCACGAAGATATACTGTTCTCCTCAAAACTTAAAACTTCAATTACTGGAAAAAACATATTTGACACGTTAGTAAATTTTTTTAGTAACAATAACGTAGATTTAAAAAATTGTATTTCTATAACAACTGATGGGGCAGCTGCTATGACTGGAAAACACGTCGGACTAATAAAATCATTAAAAGACATTGTTCCAAGTTTAAAGTGTACACACTACATTATACATCGAGAAGCACTTGCATCAAAATAAAATGCCCAAAACATTGACCGACGTCTTAGCACAAATTGTTAAAATTATAAATTATATAAAATCAAATGCTTTAAATTCATGTATATTTAAAACACTGTTCAAAAATGGGTTCATTCCATGAATCTCTATTGTTACACACTGAAGTACGTTGGTTATCAAGAGGTAAGTGTCTTCAAAGAGTTTACGAATTGCGACACGAAATAATTTTATTCTTAAATAGCAAAAATTCAATCTACAAAGATTTATTTGAAAATTCAAAATGGATTATTACTTTGGCATATTTGGTTGATATTTTCAATTTACTTAACGAGTTAAATCTGTCTATGCAGGGCAATTTTTTTAACATATTTGATCATACAAAAATCATAAAAAAAAAATTGAATCATTTAAGAAAAAACTACGTATAGTAAAAGCTCGAGTATCATCTGGAAATATTGATAATTTCATCAACGTTAGTGAGTTTTTAGAAGAAGATTCTTCAACCAATATTTTCCTGAAGATATTCGAGTAAATTATAAGTGGATTGAACAACCATTTGTAGTAGATATAATGACAGTAAATAATATATCTACTGACATTGAAAACCAGTTAATTGAGCTATCGTGTGATAATAAATTTAAACAAATGTATTGTGAAACTTCATTAGAAATATTTTGGGGTCATTTATGCACGGGAAATTATGCAGATTTAGCAACTAAAGTCATCTCAATTTTATTAATATTTCCAACAACTTATTTATGTGAAAAGGCGTTTTCTACTATGACTAATTTGAAAACGTCTAAAAGGAATAGACTTGAAACTGAAGATGATTTACGGATCGCGCTTAGTTAAATTGAGCCAAGGTGGAATTTACTATGTGAAAACACTCAAGGACAAAGTTTACATTAATTTTTATGTGTCATATTTTTATTTTATTTTTATTTCCATATGAATTTTATACATTTTCAATTAATAATAATTAAATATCCTACCTACTAAAATGTAATTTTTATTTATTCAATTTTAATAGTACTACTGCAAAGCATTAAGCAATTTGTTCTTTTTTACCAAGCTTACGTAGGTCGCGAAAAATATAGTCCTAAAAAAGTGGGTCGCGAGTCCAAAAAGGTTGAAGACCACTGGTATACACTATGCAGTAAACTCTCGATTATTCACGGAATAGGGTGGCAAGGCAAGCACAGAAAGCGAATTCCCGCGGTTAATCCGCAAAATACAAATTGAATCAAAAGTACTATTTATATATGCATTGTTAAAAAAATTATGATATGCAATATTGATATTAGTATTGAAAGAAAATTAGATAAGTACACGTATTTTTATTTAAATATTCATGTATTACATGATTTGATATTATACAATGTAGTGTATTTAAAACACTATTTTTAGTACTGTACTACTCCGCGGAAAACTACGCGATAATACGCCCGTGGATAATCGAAAGTTATTTTTTTTTTTTTTTTTATTGATCTTAAGCCCGGCAACTATGGCAATTAGCTGTTTGTAGGTTTTTATAATAGGTTTTTATTGTGGGTTGAGGAACGGTTGGGTTGGAACACGTTTTATATGTGTGGCAAGGATTTGTTGCTAAAAACCCGAGTGGTCACCCATCCGGGAACTAACAACACCGGCCGGTACGTACACTCAGAGCGTTTCCGCAGTTGAGCGTACGACCGCGCCACACTCTAATTCAATCGAAAGTTAATTACTGTATACAAGGTGATATTTTGAATGATCGCCTTATTTTTATGCTTAAATTATGCATATATTGAAATTCTGTTTTGAATTTTTAAATACATTTGAAAACCATATTTTCAAATTTTAGAGTTTTTTTATACCACTTACGAATGATCCTGTGACGATACCAATTTCTGTTTTTCAAATAGGAACCCTTTTTTTCACTTTAAATTATTCAGCAGATATTTTTTTGATGAAAATTTTTATGTAGGTATCTAGTATTTATTATACTTGGACCATTTATACAAATTATAATTTTTGATGGATTAATATTTATCATTAACATTTTCAAATCACCGTATCTTCCAAACCATTACAATTGCTTTGTTATCTATAATACACAAATTTAAGAGTATAGGCCGCTTCCCTGCTGCTATTTCCCCGTCCGATACCTCTCCCTACAAGACATTTCCTTGTCCTGTATACTGAATTTAGATTGACTTAGTTTTAAATATTAAAGTATAAACTATCAAATAACTACTGGTAAAAATATATATAAAAAGTTATACAAATTATTGTTGTATTTCTAAATTATGAGAAATTCCAATCAAATACTCATTTAAATAACATTCTTCATATTCAGATACAATTATTTCTATATGCCTAGCAATATCGCGATATTTTTTCTTTTTTGCAGGAGGTTCTTTTCCAGCGATAAATTGATTAATTTTTACTTTCGTCTTTTGGGACATTAATTTGTCAAATTTCTAAACTACGCGTGGTACAGGAACAAATGCTAAAGACATTAACTGTTCTATTTTTAAAGAAAAATCTGTATCGTCGGTATATTTTTGACGTATTTTTGGAAGATTTTGAATTTTTTGCCATAAACATTGACCGAATTGAAAAAAACAGCCTCTCATTTGTACAACGGTAAAAACGTTTGTAAATGCATCAATCAGCCATTGTTTAAAATCAGTCATAATATTTACGGGGTTTAAATTTTTTTTTCAATATTAAAAGTTCTTGGACAACTCGAGTATAACTATCTTTTGATTTGTTAGTTAGAAGTACAAAAACTAATGGTAATACCTCATTAAATTTTATTGCATGTGTGGACAGAAGTTGGGTAAACAAATGTGGTGATGATTTAAATGTGCTGTCTATAAACCAATGACTGCTTAGATGCTAATATCTTTAAATTATTTTTGATTGAAAATATTAATATTTTATTATTGTCATACGCACCGCTGTCGTATAGCAGAGATTGTTCGTTATTCAAAGTAATTGTATATGGCTCAAAAATAATTAACTCTGATAATATGGTTGGGTTGGCTGGAGGTGCATTTTCTCGATATCTTATTTGTTGAATCATTTTTTTCATAGTATTAATTGTTGGTAAAGCGGCAGATATAGCTTGCGAAGAATACGACATTTGAGCAACGATTTGTTACGGAGTTAACTCAGTTTAATTGAATGCGGTTTCTTTTATTTTTGAAATATATTTTTTAACACCAACTTTATCAGCATTTGGTGTATGTTTATCATCATCTTCATGAAAAACAACCTCATTACATTTTGTATGTGCCCTTCCACGGCATTTGTCAATATTGTATTAATACATTACCAATGAGTTTTTTCTTTTTTCGAATAATCTTTTTCAAAAATATGTCTCGCGTAACTCTTTTCAGTTTTTCTTTAGAACTTTTTATGCAATTTATTGACATCTTATATAAAATGTATTTAAATAGTGTTAAAATAAAATAACGTATAATAATAAACTAACCACGAAAGTGAAAGACAAACTGACGACTGACAATTGACAAGTTTGATACGCCGACTGCCGATGCTTGAGACAATCATACGATTATAACTGTCACTGTCTATATCGCAATAAAATTATTGGTAATTGTGATAACGCACATATTATTATATATATACACAGACATACGTATGCAGTATACACATCATTACTATAAAGCTTATACATTTATCGGCGTATTATTTGGTTTTTGCACCGATAACATCGAGTAAGTATTAATAACAAAAATAATACATAACAAATGTGCTGATGTAAAAACATTTAATCCTATTCAAGATAGTACATTGGACGGGGAAACGTATCGGACGGGTAAATGTCTTACGGGGAAATGGTTACGGGAAACGTTTGACGGGGAAATGGTGACGGAGTCACCAAAAGTGTCCCGGTACCCAAATTTAATTAACTAAAAAAACATTCGTTCAAATTTTGATTTTGATTCACTCTAATTTTCAATAAAAATATTCGCTAAATAATTTATATTAATAATGTGGTTTTTCATTTGAAAAAAATTAGTTTGTATATCCACAGGATTCTTTTTAGTGGTATAAAAAATCTTAAGAGATTAAAAATAGGTTGATAGCATGTTTGGTGAAACTTGTATATATTTTTTGTTTAATTATTTGTATATTTTTAAATTTAGTAATTAGTAAAAGAAACATTGATATTTCATATAATTAATTTTTAACAATTTCATTTTATTTTAATAAATAAAATTGTATTATTTGTAAATATTTTATATTTAATACAATAATAAAATAATTAATTAATAAAAATAATAATTTATTTAGTTGAATAAAATGGGCTGAGGTCCAATAGTACAGACAGATTAAGTACAATATAAGTAATTACAAAAAAAAAAAAAATACAATATTACATACAATAATAATTTGTGCAAGAAATTTACAATAAGAATCTAATATAAATAGTTTTTAAAATTGACTGGCAAACCCAGCATTACATATAAATGTTGTTCACGTGAGCATTCAATATCTCCCTTATTGAAGAAAAGAAAAAATCAACTATCTTTGCCACACATACAAAAACGTGTTCAAACCAACTGTTCCTCCACACATAGTACCAGGCTAATGATCTCAGTAGTTGAGGCCTTAATTCTAATAAAAAAAAAATCAATTCTCATCGAGAGTTTATTGCATAGAACCATAGTCCTAGGAATAGATGAGCTTTTTAAATAGTTAGTGATATGTACTGGAATATAAAACATTGGTGTGTAATTTGTGTGTAATCATGGTTATGAATGGTCAAATCAAATTTGAAGGCAACGCATTTTAAAAATCGATTTTAAACGCGATTAATGAAATCAATATTAGTTTTAGAGTATGGATTCTAGATAGAAGCTCCGCATTCAAGAATAAACCTAATTAACGCACAATACATGAGTTTGAACAATCTAAGGTCTTTAAATTCAGATGAATGGCGCTTAATAAATCCTAAAACTTTCGATGATTTTTTTATAACATACTGAATATGATCACTGAAATTTAAGTTATAGGTTAAGTTCTTAAGTCGGTAATAGATGAGACTGATTTAAGTTGAATATTATTTATAGAATATATATAAATTATATTCTCACAAGATTTGTAAAAACCCATTGAGTAACACTTACCAATATTTAGGCACATGCACCAATTATTACACCAATTATACAAAATATTTAATTCATCTTATAAAACTAGACAATCATTTAATAAGGAAATACGAATAAATATTTTTAAATCCTTTACAAAGAATAGACTTAATAAAGACTTGTCACATAGGTTATGTCCTAATAAATTATAGGTGCTGATAAACAGGATAACATACGAGGATTAACTGTTTTAAAAATATTGTGGTAAGTTTTAACTCTTTAGAATATCTTGTTTATTAAATGCATTGAAAATAGATATAATTTTTATATAAATAAAGTTGAATGAGTTTTCTAGTTCTAGAAAAATATTCTAACATAATATTATGTATACTTTTATTACATACATATAGGATATATGACATAGGCAGTATATTTATATTATGTAACAATATGCTGCCGAAAGTTTACTTCAAATTACCATATTTTTTAACAATATTATAATAGATAATAATATAAAAAAAAAAGTTAAACTAAGTATAAAACAATATATGTGAATATTAAACAAATATTATCTTTCCTGCTAGGTAATTTCATCAATATTTATGTTAGTAAATATATTTATGGTATATTATAATATCGTAAAGTGTTTATAATAATATTACGCGTCATAGGTATACTACCTATTTATATTCTTTATTTTATGTTACTTTACAAAGACATGTGTGCATATAGGCACTTGCATTCAAACAAATTATTCAACACTACTGCGGAGATACATTTTTTGTATATCTTCGTGGTAGATACCCACTAGAATATTATATTGACACATAAATGCATTTAAAAATGTGGTTTAGATTGCGTCCCTAGACACACAACATGCGTTTCCCGATTTTCAGTTTTCGCGGGCATCGAGTGGGCTAAACATATTTTTCTAAAAAAGAAAAAATACATAATATTTTCGTCAAAACGTTTTTATGATAAAATAATAAAACGATAATTTCATCGAAATATTGAAAATATTACAATATATATAGACTTGGAAAATAAACTGATTTACGTGCTAGTATAAAAAAAAAACCGGAGTAAACGTTGGCGAACGTGGGGGTAAATGTTTTTCGAACGTGGTAGAGAATAAAGTAAACAATCGCTACGTCAAATTTTAGAAGCAAAAATATACACAATATATTATATATAAACACAACCCTGAGCATGAATTATTATCAGAAAACCGGAAAAATGTTCATATTTGAAGGTTAATAAATCCTAGTACTCGAGAATAGAGATTATCAAAATTTGTAACATATTGATCGCTATAATATATATCATGGATAATAATATATGTATAATAAATTAATAGACTGGAAGAACATTATCGTCTGGTAAAAACATATTTTTATGCGACACAAATTATCAATTGTTATTATTCTATATATATATATTTTTTTATAAAAACAAGTAATATAAATACCACTATTTTCGTATTTAAATCAGTTTTAAATAATAATTACTAATTAGGCGCATTATTTTATATCATCCTTATACGTTTTTCTCTCGATAATTTCATTAATAATAAAAACAAAAATTAATACCTTATATATTAAAAGTATTAATGTCTGTATATATATATATATATATATAATGAGTTCCGGAGGGAAGTGACCGGCCGACGTTATATGAAAGTATACCCAAAATGATGAAGAAATACCCTTTAAAGAGAGGGTATAACTTCTTTATTTTTTAAGTTATGGGCAATTTACTTTTTTTTTAACAAAACCAAACCTACCACGCATTTTTTCATGTATCTTCAAAACTTCAACATTTTAACGTAATTTTTTTTTTTATTTTAAAGCTATTTAACCTAACCAACATACGCAATTAAACCAGTTAAAATCTCAATAAAGGAAAAAAATACACAGATATAATGTTTTCAACTTTAAGTTTACCAATAGATCGATTCAATCTAATATTAAAAGTAACAACACAAAATGCAAATTTGCAATGTTTCGCATTGGTCAGAAGGAGAAAACAGACATTGAGCAGACATCCTCTTAACCACAATGCCGCTAAAATAATGTTATTTTAAGACATACTATTGTTGTGTGCCATAATAACTCATAATGTAAATCATAGACGTATATTTACTTATTAATTGAAAATAAAATGCTTTTCAAATCAATTTCGTATCAATGCAATCACCTATATGTAATACTATATTTTTTGGCACGATGCCACGATGAATTTAGTAAACTCAAAATCCCTGTGTAAAAATGATAACAAAATCAATTATTTTGGAAAGATTGACGTTCTGAAATGTTCAATGCCTACGATATTCTCTATTGAATTGAAAAACCATTTACTCACTACTTTCAGATTTTTACTATAACTAGCATTTACGATTTACTATATTCAAACTATCGAATGCAATACCTATGATATTTTTCCACCCTAATTTTTGATGAATGTTTAAATGTCTTCGACATAATTAGTATAGGTATTATATGAATGAGACATAGGTATGTACAATAACATCTTTATATTGACAGCTCTTTTTTTAAAACAATTAAATGTATTATATAAGTAAAAAAAACTCAAAAACCTAAGCTATTTTGTGGAATTAATTAGGTATTTTTCAAATTGTAAAAATTACATTGGATTTGGTTTTAATATGTAATTCTGTTATAGTTTCAAGAATTATTATAATGTAGAACCTTATAACCAATACTATTAAGTACCATTCAATATAGATAAAATAGGTTAAATATATATGTATATAGGACAAAACTATACTTTTTCTGCACTGGTTTTCAACTAAATCTGTATCTAGCGTACATGAGTTGGTTGAGGAATTATATACTCCATCTCCTTATAAATAACCATTGACATAACTTTTATGTCCATTTAAAATAATAATATATATATATATATATATAGAGAGAGAGATATTTATTTATTTATATTTATATTTATACATATTGCGCACAAATTTGTTCGGTGACACACGCAATAAGTTTTTTTGAGTAGGTTAGTGGTATAATTGAATATATATATATATATAATAACCTCTATAAGGACAACATAATTTTAGAAATATAATATTAGACCAAAGAGTTTTTTATAACAAGTTGTAGGTTATTTTTGATTACCAGAGATCTGAAGAGTGAATCAATGACAAATTACTACAAATTACAATCATGTAAATTATTGTGAAATATTTTAATAGTATTTACGGTTATACGTTATAAGTTTGGTTTTATCCGTTTTCTAAATATTAATTTATGTTCATCCGATTACAAAATTCCTCTACTAAGATATTGGATATTAATGATATTTGTTGTTATTATTAAATTTAATTCTCTCTGATAATTACTTTTCATTAAATTACAGTGTTCTCCTGATATTAAATACACCGAAAAAATTGTTGTTCTGATCTTGACAAAATATTTTTTTAAGTAACACAACATAAATAATATTTTTTAATCATAAGAATTTATTCGTCTAAATAAATGAAGTTTATTCATAGGTATCCAAAATCAATATGTTTTAAAACTACTTTGTAGAATTGTCTATAAGACAAAAGCTCATTCCATCTGTCATGAACAGTATTTTATGAAGAAAAATGGGATGATTTGCATTCGCCTGCGTAAAACATTCATGTTTCAATTTTATATACTTTAACAGAATAGAGAAAAAATAATGTAAAACAAAAGTATTTGTGTATAGTTTTTTTTTAAGTAATTTTTTTATTTATATATATATTTAAATATATTTGTATAGTTTTATAATAATAATAATAATAATAATAATAATAATAATAATCGTAATAATAATTATGGTTAAAAGTAATTCAATCTATATAGTGTAGCAAAAAAGGTCTATTAATATTATTAATTATAGAATAATAATATATAATATATAACATTTTAAAATGTTTTCTTACTAAAATAAATAAACAAACAAATAAAATACAGCAGACTAGTATGTTATTTTAAGTAAACATGAGCAGATATTCAATCCTAACGAGGTAGGTAAACAAATAATACATAAAAAATAATAATAAATTAAGTCTTAAAAAATGTGTTCACAATAATTTTGATCTTATTGATAGGTACTGAAATTCTACATTGCTAGGAATACTATGTAAATTGAAATAATTTACGCGAGTAATAAATAAAATATAAATACAAACAAACGATCGAAATGTTAACCTTAAAATAATTTTCTTTTTTATTGTGTAGATATAGTATAGTCTATACGGTTTTTTATTTGAAATAACTATATATTTTTTTATTATATATGACACACAAATTTCATTAAGTTATTTAGGATCTAAGAGAAGAAGAAGGAATTTATCTTAAGCATATTTTAAAAAGGTGTCTCATTTAACGTCTTCTGCGACCGAATCTGAGGAATACGTGGTCCAGGTCTTGACGTTTATCATTTTGCATCGCTGTATCGACCAACCCCTCAGACATTCTGGTGTCTGTGAAAAAAAAATCACCTGAGTATTATTGTTAATAATGTATATACTATGTAGTATGTATAATACATAAAGCATAAATGATTTTGAATTAGACTACCTAATGGTCAAGAGAATAATAATTTTAGATGCATATTTCAATAATTTAAATTAATATTTAAATATAAATAAAAAAATATAACCAATTAATAGAAATGTAATGTAAATCTTTCTGTTTAGATATTTATAATTAGAAATACATCAATTCCTATTTAGATTAAAATTATTAAAAACAAGGTAAAAGACTAAAAATGATGCACTTTTTTCATTTGCTATTCATATACATGCGGAGTGTATAAATATGATTTATTTGGCAAAAAATATTTTTTTGAAAAATGTAATTAGCTTTTACGATTATTTATTAGAATATGGAAACGTGATACTCATTTATTATATATTTTTGTAGCGCAATGTGTATTGGTGGTACCCAGAGCTTGTATTTTAAAAAAAAGTAGTTTTACACGTTATACAATGGAAGTAAACGTTCCCTATCATCATTATCTTCTTCTTCGTTGCAATCACCGCCTATCGTAATTCCAAAGAAAACAAAACTTTTCATCACACCAAGCCGGTACTCGCTTCTCTCTATGGACAACAATGATATCACTGATAATATCGAGGTCAACGATCAGAGACTTCAAATTAGGGGCAGCAGAATACCACCAATGTCTCATCTAAGATCATTTTTCCTCCACCTATATTTATCAAAGGTATCCATGACTACATCGGACTACGCAACCACTTCACAGAAGTCACCACTCCTAACAGTTTATCATGCAAATTGACCACTACTCACCTTAAAGTCAAAGTAGACACTCCTAACAGTTACAGGAATGTAATCCACTACCTAAAAGAAAGCAATGCGCAATACCACACCTATCAGTTACAATCTGATAATTAGTTATTAGGAACCTCTATCTCTCTACACCGGAGGCCGATATTGCGTCAGCAATAGAAGAAATTGGCCACTCTGTGAGAAATGTCATCAAAATCAGACATAAACAAACAAAAACCCCACTACCTTTATTCTTTGTCGACATAGACCCAAACGGAAGCGATAGCAATATCTTCTCTATAAACTCTCTTCTGCACACAAAAATCAAAATAGAAGAACTCTACAAAAAGCGACAAATACCTTAATGCCAAAATTGCCAAACCTGCGGCTACATTTGTATCTATTTCGATCATTACCTCTTGTGTGTTAAGTGCGGTGGTAAACAATCCCCCTCAACCAACTGTACGAAATCACCAAACCTTCCAGCAAAATGTGCCCTCTGCGAAGGAGCGTATTCAGCAAACTATATAAAGGATGTACAGTCTATAAGCAACCGACTCACAAGTACAACAACTTCAAGCAAGAAACCACAACAACTACTGTCATCCAGTTCTACGATGAACGCCGAACAATCCCACCAGCACCCAACTACTGAATTCTCGTCCAAGTCACAATGACGTTCGTATGCTAATGTAACTGAGGGTCACCAATCACACAAACCTAATCCCACGTCTCCTAACAACAACGAAGGTGAGTTTCTTAAATTTTTAATGAGTTTTTTAATGAGCCATCCTAAAACCTCTTATAGCACTCCTCACCACTGTTCTCTCAAATTTCACAAATATCATTAATGCTAACTAATCCTACATCAAAGTCTCTCCTTATCCTAACTTAGAACTCAAATGGACTAACAAATGACAAAAATGAAATCTTAGTTATACTTTAAAATAATAGGATAGACATCGCATTCATTTTTGAAACACACTTCATCAATTTTTCAAACTTTAATCTACCTGGATATCGAATTTTCAAAACAAACCACTTGGACGGCACAGCACATGCAGGATCCGCTATTATAGTGACATCATATTTTACCCAATTTCCCATCACCTCATATTCAAGCCTGTGACATATCCTTAACATTAAATAATACACCTATTAATATCTACGCAGTATACAGCCCTCCTCGCCATACTACAGCCTAAGATCAACTTAAGGACTTCTTCGCCACCCTTGGCCAAAAATTTGTAATAGGGGTGACGTAAATGCAAAACGCACACAATGGGGCTGTCGTGTAAATAATTTTTGTGGTAATATCTTTAAAGTTCTATCCCATACTAAAAACTATAAAATACACGCTCCTCCCTCACCGACCTACTGGCCCTCCTCATCCAGAAAAAGGCTAGACATCCTTGATATTTTCATAACAAAAATACCCAGCTATCTAAACACCACAGTAATCAACTTAGATGATCTCTATTCTGACATTCATCCGTCCTCTTAACAATTGATACAGCCGCTCTTAACAAACTCGATAAACCTAATCTTATTCGAGGACAAATGGATTGGGGAAAATTTAAATTATCCTTTGATAACCAAATCAACTTTAAAATTAAATTGAAGTCCACTGACGATATTGATAATGCTGTGAACCATCTAACCAAATCAATACAAGATTCAGCCTGGTCCTCCTCTTCTCCACATTCTCCTAAAAACCACGTTAGGAACCTACTTCTACATATTAGAGTCCTAATCTTAGAAAAACGAACAGCCCGCTTCACATGGTAAAGAACAAAGTACTTCATTGATAAACGTAGGTTCAACAATCTAATGAATAAACTAAAAAGACTATTGGCCTTAATTAGATCAGAAAACTTTACTATGCATCTCGTTTCTCTATTAATTAATTACTGTAGTAAACCACAAGAAAAATACTTCGCTCCCAACCTCATATACCTTCTCTGAAAAAAAACTGATGGATCGTGAGTCATCACTGATTTGGAAAAAGCAAATATATTTTCCCACCACCTTTCCTTTACCTTCCAACCACACAATAATATATGCCCAAATCGAATCGAAATAGTAAACCGTTCCTTATCTTGCGCACTACCTATGAGCCCCCCGCCTAAACATATTCGTCCGAGCAAAGTCGAACACGCAATACATTAATCTCCTCGTCGCAAAACCCCAGGATACGACCTAATCACATCTAAAGTGGCAATAAAATTGTACAAAAAAGCCTTACTGATGCTTACGTACATATATAATTACATGTTGAGGCTTTTGTATTTTCCGGTTCTATGGAAGTTTTCTGCAATTATCATGATTGTCAAGTCAGGCAAATCGTCAGACTCCCCTAATTCGTACAAGCTATTCAGCTTACTTCCATTCTTCTTAAAAATTTTCAAAAAAACTATCCTAAAGTGTATCCTACCAATCATTGAATCTACCCTACCTAACAACTAATTTGGATTTCGCCACAACCACTCAATCGTCTACCAAACCCATTTGTTGGGTGTAACCTAACCTAGTTGACAATATTTCTTAGGTTTTGGAAAAAAAGTTAATATGCACAGGAGCATTCCTTGATGTGGCACAAGCCTTCGACACAGTCTGGAATGAAGACCTACTTTTAAGTTAAAAACTATTCTCCCTCTCTACTTCTATTTACTGTTTAAATCTAACTTCCAAGACAGATACTTCACCGTTCGTTTAGGGTCTTTCATATCTAAAATATTTCCGATTTGTGCCGGTGTGCCCCAAGGAGCGGTGCAGCTCCACTACTATTTAACTTATTCAACTCTGACCAACTTACTACTGCTCATACAACTACTAGGGATTTTTCTGATGACAAGGCATAGCATTTGCTCTCCTGCGTACCTTAATCACCTTCAGCTTCCTTCTGCCCAAAACGTTCGCTACTTAGGTCTTCATTTAGACCGTCGGCTAACCCGGGTAACGCATATCCATACTAAACGGCTTACTCTAAATAACCGGTTTCGTCAATTACGTTTTCTCTTAATAACTAAACATGTAAACCTTAAAAATAAACTTTTCTTATACAAATTACTCCTCAAACCAATTTGGACTTATGGTATTCAATTATGGAATTTGTCTACGTCAAATAACTAAAGCCCCATATTATGTCTTAAATGACACTCTCTATAAAGATCTATCCAAACAGTAAAAAACATTGCTAAGATTGTGTATAAATGCATGCACTCCAATCTCCACAATCGTCGCAGCCCCTTGATTTCAGAATTATCTGTTCCCACTATTCGTAGTGACCCCAAAAGGCGTTTAAAGCGAACACGGTGTCGTGATCTACTAATAGGCCGACCCCCAACACCACATGTCATAATGTTCCATCAATGAATGGCCTCTTCACTCAAGCCTCCTGTCTGTATTGATGTAAATAATTGTAATTAGCTTATTGTTGTTACTTTACCCTATATATTATTTTGTTTTTTATATGTTAATTCTCTCTAATCACTTGTATTTATTGTAAATTATTACTTTACAAATTGTACAATTTTCTAATTTAAACATAAAAAAAAAATAAAAAATATATAATTTATAGGTATTTATTATACATGTGTAATACGTATTTAAAGTTTTAAAAACAACACATTTTTAATATTGGTATCTGATAATTTTCGGATAATTGACAATATGCTATTAAAGTATTTTCCTAGAGAGGTATTGTTCCGTAGATGTAAAATTATTTATATATATTATATAAATATCATGAGTTTGATCAGGATATTTTCAAAGATTGGGTTATCCCTCGGGTAGATCGTAGATAGGAAAATAATGGAAAATAAGAGAAAATTATGTTTTATCTGTTTTTTCAATACAACAATAATATTATGTATGTAAGTTGCACGGGATTTTTAACGTTTTAGACTTACAATATTATATTAATGCCTAGGTAATATTAAATCTACCATAAAGCATGAATTATGCATAGAAAAGTAAGGTAATGAATATAATTTATATATTATTATTTATTTATTTATAGGTAAGAATCCAATTACATATAAAAATTTGATTTAGTACTTATAAATATATTGTATATACAATGTGTCCCGGGGGAAAGTGACCGGTCGACGTCATATGAAATTATACCCAAAATGATGAAGAAATAACCTTCAAAGAGAGGGTCTAACTTTTTTTATTTTTAAGTTATGGGCAATTTACCTTTTTTTTTAACAAAACCAAACCTACCACTCATTTTTTCATGTATCTTCAAAACTTTTCAACTTTTTAACGTAATTTTTTTTTATTTTAGAGCTATTTAATTTTCCAATCAACCAAAATACGCAATTAAATCAAAAATATGTAAATTATTTTCATTAAATTGAAAAAGTAAACATTTTTTATCAAAAATTAGTATTTTTAAAAGTAAATCGCGTATAACTCCAAATAATTTAGTATTTATTATGGGTTTTTTGTTTATTGTATTATTCTACTGAATAATACCTAGAATGCCTTAAAAGTTTGGTTTTCATTCACTTTAAGAAGTACAAAAAAAAAAAAAAAAAAATTAAGAATACGAAAAAATGGTATTTGAGCAAAATATGCATTTAAAAATTACAAAAATCAGAATTTGAATAAATTAATTATCAGAGAAAAAATTGGGGGTGAGCGAATTCGGTGAATCAGCCTGTATGCATATTATATTATTACTTTATTCATTATGAAGTATAATATATATAATCACATGTTAATTAACATAATATTATGTATACGCTTCGCAAATTTACTTACAAGGCATAGGCATCGGGAACTGTTTGTCTTGGATAAATGTTTCGATGGCGTTCGAAAGCGTGCGGATGGTGGACAAAGTCAAACACGCTTCTCGCACCTTTGGCGGAGCGTCCTCCAGCAGCCCTGGCATACACCGCGTGGGGAGGTTGTTTATCCGGCAATCACATACGCTGGCCACGACCAGTAGCACCAGTGCGCTGGTCAGCATCGCCCTGTACGTTGACATTTTTTTCTTTCTATAACAGACATTGAATTATGATAGAGCTGACAAAAATTTCCCGAATTCTGCATTATACCGCGCGTGTTACATATATGTAATCAGTTGTCATTCATAATGCTATTGATGCATAATTTATCGAAATATTAGGTATAATATTTACGGTCCTTAAAAATAAAATTAGATATACCACCACGCTTTGCATATTTCGTTTGTCGTTGAAGACAAATTGTATATTACCTATAACAGTGTCGTTTACATTATCCGTACGCGATTGTATAAGTCCTCCGACCTTCATTAAACCAATGTGTTATAAGTGTAGGCATAGACACAACTAGACCTATATTTCAGGGGGTACTAAAATTATGTATATCTATTTCAACAACCCAAACTCATTTTGTTCTTATGTTATTTGCAACATGTCTCTCAATATTTAAAATGAACAAGTCCATTAATCTAACATACTTGTACTCAACTAATTTTTAATTTGTTGCATACTTGAAAAACTGCGTTCACACGTTACAAAACTTATTAAAATTATAACTGCAACTATTTTCAGTTAGGAAAAGTCTCTATTTTTTTAATAAAAACGTAAAATAAAAAAAATCTTTCTTAAAAAAGATAAAGCTTATTTTTTCACATTATTTCTAGTGTTTTATGATAAGAGCCAGGGGGTGCTATTGCACGCGCCCCTCTCCGCCCCCCCCTCCAAGTTGCGCCGATGAGTATAGGTAATGAGCATTTAAATTTCCACCCTCCGTTTTATTTGACATCTACAATATATCCGTGTATTTCCTAGTTGATTTCGCGTCATTCATGACTTTTCATAAACCAACTCGATAAAAGATTTCGTATTGATTATCGCAAATACGAAAAAAAGCCATATGTGGTATATTTAACATTATATACACATGTATTGTGCCTCGAGCTATTTAATTTTACCTATAATATAATACTAATTAGTATATAATTTAAAAATCATTTATATCATAGCGCTTTGGAATGATTACTGCCTATTGTAATTATATCAATAATATTAATTTTAATAGTAATTGTTATGTGAAATTCAATATAATAGTAAAACTCTTGAATCTAATTTATTTACAATACTATTTTAAGCAAAACTTTTTGAAATACGAGTATGATGGTTATGATATATGATATTTTAATATTTATTAAATTTTATTTATTATTAATACAATTATTTGTCACTTGTCATGATGTTTATTTTCATATTTTAATATATCTGTCTATGGTTATTTTCTACCAACGAAATAATTTTACTTTTATTCTCAGTACAACTTGTACTTTTGGTGTACGTGTTTTTTTAACCATGTGTTGAATACAAGTATTCGCTATAATCATACTTGACATTTTAATCTTATTTCTTTTATTTGTGTGTCCTCACTTCTTACATGTGATAAAATGTCATACGAAATTAGTATCTTTACTTCTTTCACGATTATTTATTATTCTCGACAAATATAAAAATAAATATTGATTTTTCAAAAATAACTAAACCACTATATTATTTGTTATTAATTTTATCATCGCTTCATTATATTCTAATTAAATCATTAAAAAAAAACGGGGAACTCGTTCTGCTGTATAGTAGATTTCGAGTGTTCCTTATCAAAAAGTAGGTCACTGAAATGTGTTCAATTTGAATACAACTATAAATAATTATACTTTTACAAAAATCGATTTTGAACAAAGTAAACTCAACGGTGGATCAGCTTTATTTCTAAGGATATTTTACAATTTATTAATACAGTAAATTCTTATTATGTCGAATGTCGGTATCTCGAATTTTTCGTAATCTCAAACTCAAATTAAATCCCCTTGAAATAATTACCATTGTAATAAAACTCGATATCATGAATATTTTGATATATCGAACTTTTTTTTTGTTCCCTTTGAGCTTCGGCATAACAAGAGTTTATTGTATTATTATTATTGTAGTACAGTAAGTTGAATTATATTTTACTTAAGATATCACATTTATTATAAAATAAATAATAATTATAATATTATATCATATTATATTATTGCACGTAATAAAAAATAGTGTTCCTATATATTTTTTATGTATTTTAATTGTTGTTTGATAAACTTATGAGGACTTTATATTTAATTTTTAAGCTTTTTAACTCACAAACAAACATTTTATTTTAGATACTTACATAAATCAAAAACAAATTAGCATAAAATAGATAAAATATTTTGAAAATTTCATCACGTCTAGGAGTTAGTGTAAATATTTTGTGAAAATTTCATATCTTTATGAATATGGTTATTCATTAACAAAATTAAATTTTTTGAAAACTATGTTACTTACATTTTCTTGTTTTTCTATATATTTTTTTTGTTGTTCTCGATTATTTTTTATCAAATAAAATAGAAAATCACGGTAAAGTTCTTAATTTTGACCTCCCAAATAACCAATTAGATTTAATTTGAAACTTGATTTAAGTGCTAAAATACGCAAATACAATTTGTTTTTTTTAATTAGTCTTACATATTTTTTTAAAGCAGAGAATATGTTACTAAATAATTATTTTGTAAAATCGTGAACAAATGATATCGTTGTCTTTAACCATATATGAAAAAGTCTACTAAAATGCATAACACCTACGTCTCAATACTGTATATCTGGAAATTTCATATATTATTGTACTAAGGTCTAACGAGAAGAAAGATGAAATTGGTGACAATATTCCCAAATAGACATTTATTTTTTGTTACTAGAGAATTTAACATTTACGTTTGATTTACTGAATTCTGACATTAGTAATGGCGGTGGCGTGTATAAATTCAACCTTTATATAGATATACGATTTACTGGCATGACATCCTGTACCCACATAAGCTCTTTATACTGATAATTCCTTAAATCTCATTATAATTAGATAACCCGCAGAGTTTTGATTCTCAAAATGTGGAAAAAAATAAAATTATTGAGAAAAATAAAGTACAACTGTACTAGTGTATAGTATAAAATGTACCTATATTGAGGTTAAAGTATTAAACAGACGTGTTAGATGTCAATGTATCATGTCGAATTCAGCTATGAGACATGAGACAAATGACAATATTTTTGTATTATTGAGAAATTATAATGGTAAATATTATTGATTAATTTGATCCTATAAAATGAGTTAATTTTGAATAATCAAGATATTTACGTAATATTCTCCGATACTATCAAAAATAACAGGTACTAGACCCGTATACATGGGGAATTAGGGGTTTACCCTCTCCCGGAAATTTTAAAGAAGGTGAATATATATGTATACAATTATTTTTAATTCATGTATTATTCTTGTATCTTTATTTTAAAATAAAATTCGAACAAAATATACAGCTATAATTAGAGTACGGATTTTGATAGCATTATCTTTTTTTTCTACCAGTTTAAAACAAAGTTTTATCAATTATAAATATGATTAATATAACGTAGAAAAATATATGTATAATATTTTATTTTAATTTTCTTGGGCTAATTTACGGTTTTATGCCTATTGTTATTTTTAATATCTTTTTAGAATCAATTTTAGTGCATTAATTATTTAAAAATATATTTAAAACATTCAATGTCTGATCGCCGACGAAGATGTTTGTTTGAAAATATAAAAAAACTGATTGTACAATGCAACTTAGGATATAGGTAAATTATTTTTTTTATTTATATAAATTATCTTAAACAGTTTATTAAATTTGTAGATTAATAATCATTGAAAGAAAAATTACAACAACATAAGCATAATACTAAAAGTAAAAATATTTTTAAAACCGTTTTTATTGTTCATTTTTCAAAGAATTTTTAGAATTTTATTGCCTTATTATTTCTTTTATAGATTTTAGTGCTTAAAAATCGGTACTCTAGTTAAAATACTCGTATAACAGATAGTGATTGTAGATTGATGTTTTAATGGATAAGAATTAAGAATAAAAGAGTGATAGAGCTTTAGACAAGGAGAGATTTTGGACTATAGATATAAGAGAGAATTTTAATCTGAAACTAATTTAGATGAAATATTAGAAATAGATGGAGACCAATTCTTGTGTGTATTTTAATAGAGTGTTGTATATTGTAAAATTGTCTAATTTATTTTTATAAAGCATTCATTGATTCGCCCGATAAAGCACTATACATATTTTATACGTGTATTTACTTCTAGTTTAATCAGTTTATTTGCAGCATAATATATTGTACCATGTGTAACACGTGTGAATTTTTATTACACAATTATGGAATGATTTAATACTAATGAAAATACAATTTGATATTACTTTATGGTGTAGCTTAAAAATATTTATAACTGTTATAAACGTACATGATAAAAATAAAAATCAAGTAACTATAATTTAATCAATAGTTTATTCTTCATACGAATAAAATTTTTACCGGAAGGTAAAAATAAATAAAATATATAATAACTTTTGAAATTTTTTGCGAATTTTTTAAAGTGTGCTTTATACAAATAAACTTAGAGACAACTTAAACATTTATTAATAAATTACCAATGAAAAAAAAGTATTATATTGTATGATGTAATTAAAAATCAATTTTTCATATTTACAAAAGTTTAGTCAATTATAAAATTAACAAACTCGATGAAATGAAAAAATATATTACACGAATTATAATCTTTCATTCCAATTTTAATAATTTAATGAATTTGAATCTAATCAAAATGGTTTTTTAAGTAAACTTACAGTTTCAAATACAGTAAATATAATTTTAGTTGAATACTTGAATAACTCATTGCTCAATTAATATGAGTTATGAATTTTCAAGTTTTAAGCAAAATTTTAGTTTAAACCATAACGAAAATTTTAAACTACAAATAACTTAATTACTATTAATAATTTAACTTAATTTTTTTTTTTAGACAACTATTAAATAATATTTTAAATTAAGTACACGAAAAATAAATTATTTGTCGTTACCAACAAGGTGAAACACTGAGACTACATAGTATATATATTATACTAGTAAGGTTAAGACTATCTCTTACAAAATATCGGAAATAATTCAATTTTGTTTATTATATTTCAATTATCTATATCAGGTTTATCTTATAATAATTTATTATTATGTCAAATTAACATTCTAAAATTTAGATCACTATATATAACATGCAAAAAATTGTAATAAAAAAAAATACTAACAATTACGTACCTATATACTAAAGAAATAGTTACCACTTTTTAATTACAACCTAATCAAAAACATTTTCACTTGGTATTCATAAGTAGTTTTTATTTCATAAATAGTATATTTTATACATTTATTTAATTTATTTAGGTTGCTGCTATACTGGTTAAGTAAAGTTATTACGATAACATGTAGGTATAATACGGTTAGATTCAATCTGAAAAGGAAAATATTCTACCAAGTGGGTTACCTTCTTCTTAAATTTTATATATATGTTTTGAATGAATATAAAGTTACGTTTTGTAAATAATTTGTTGTTTTTTTTTCTCCTAATAGTGTTGGTCAAAAATGATAAAAATACTACTACAAAATTAATTTTATCGTAAAATGTATTTTGTTCAATTGGCACCATCAAGAATTATTGAAAAATATTATTATATATTATATTATCCTAGTATAAGCTTTATGCGAGTGATTGAAAATTTTAGGATATCAGAAACTCAGAACATAATAAGAAGTGACAGGAATCAAGAAAATATATATTTACAAAAAAGTAGCTGAAATTTTATCTTTGATATTATTAATGATATTTAAAATATTTTATATTACTATCACAATGGTTTTTAATTATTTGTATTTTTAGTAAATTAGTAAAATCATAAATTATATATAAAGGAATATAATATAGGGTACCTACTCGTAAAATTTGGACCCTTGCCCTCATTACTTTACGAGTTTTTATGGTCTCTCTCATAAATAGAACCTATGATAGTCCCAATAGGCATTTCTACGCTTTGTAATAGTTTTTGATTAAATTTGAGGTCGATTTCATTGATTGGAAATTAATATATAGGTCTAATACAGCTATTCTCAAAATCAGACTATATGTTGATATAGTAACCATATGTTTTCAGTGAGATAATGTAATATTATAGCGCGTTTTATTTAAAAGGTTGTAATAATATATTTGACAATTATTATTTTTATTAATTCTGGTATAAAAACTAAAAAAAACATAATTTACTGTTACGATTTAAATAACGATAACAATCTTTAAAATAAACTCGAAAGTTTTAAGAACAATACCATAGGTATCAATGGAATTTATACAAAAGAAAATACCACTTTAAAATATATGTAGTAGCCAAAATATTTTGATCGAAATGACACGTACAGATTTAAATACATTTTTAAGAAGATACTTAACTTAAATTTGACCATAACGCTTTTCACTAAATTTAAAACAAAAAAATATTCTTTTATACAAAAAATATTAACTATTTCACCGAGTGTTTCAGATTAAATTGCAAAAAAAAAAAAAATAACAATAACCGATTTATGTATTATTATTAAAGTTTGTAAAGATATAACACTTTTCCAATAGTTTGAGATTATAATTTTTATAATGTAGATAATCAATAAAAATGTATTGTGATATTATATCTAAAAGTAATAATAAATCATTTAAAATCGCACTTGATAACAATTCTTCAAAACATCTCCATTGTTGTGTCAGTACTTTTACTTACGCCTATAAAAACTATTTGAAAAAATTGAAAAATTGTATTCTTAAAGAACTAATTATTTTTGATTATAAATCGACAAACAGTCATACGCATTTTTCTTAGCACTCCTTGTAAGTGAACAAAAGTTCACAGAAAACAATAGTAATAGTTAATATTAAAAATATAGTAAAAAACATATAAGATCAAAATTATATTTTTCGTTTCACTTGGAATTATAAAGTTAGATAATTTTAAACTTTTTTTAAAAAAAATTTAAAAAAACTTTGAATATTATTATTTTTAGTTTGAGATATTGCAGCTGCTAAATAAATTGTTAGTTGTGAAATTATTGATTTTACAATTGTCTTACAAACAACAAAAGAAAAACAATTATCCAACCATATAGGTATCTCCTATACAGTATATGCAATATCGTTCAACTTTCCAACTACGCAATACCTTATGAATTGAACAACCTTCGCTACCTACGAGATTTTATAATATCGCTTCTTGTTAAATAACGTCCAAATACTAATTTAATAGGAAATAAAATACTTGGCCATTATCCTAAAATACTTTCATTCTAAACAGTGTTAACTAATTACTCCCGCAGACTATTAGTGACAAAATGATAACCTATAAAATTGTACAGTTAGTGAAATTCACGAAGATTTAGATTTGTCTTTCTACTCGAATTTCCAAGATTTAATTGAATTTCATTCGATCTATTTGGTTTGACACATTTTTACTATTAAAAATCTTTGAATTTTGAAATAATAATCATATTTTATTATAATATGTGATTTAATCTATCAAGGTCCTTTATTGTTTAAACATTCTCATTTTAGTGCTTGTTTAAATAAGTACAATACTTTTATCCCTTAAAATAAAAAAAATACTATTATAAAACTAAATGTATGTTACACTTATTTACTCTTGGGATTTTTTTATGAATAAATTTAAAATATTTTTTTAATATGTGAATATTATGTTAATATTATATTTTATATTATAGTCAAAATAATTTCAATTTGTCTGTTCGTTTTGATGTCAAAAAAAAAAAAAAAAAAAAAAATAGAAAAGAACGGTAGTGGAATTTCTTTCAACTGAAAATTGGTAGGATGATTGATCGTGAAAGTACGGTTACGACAGAAAAGCAACAAAATCGTTCGAGTACAGTCGTGCGTATATTTTTATTTTCCGAGAGGTATGATCATAAAATAATTTCAAAAAATAAATCTTCTCTCTCATCTTAATATGTATCCATAACATTATTATTACAATCATGATTGTAATTTAAATAGTATTATAAATGTATTATTTTCATATTTAAAAATTTTATATCGATCGGCGATAACTACATACTTAACGTCTAAAACTTTTAACTTTTAAAATGTAAATAAAAAAAATGTTATTATAAGTATCAATCAAATTATTGTCAAAGATAATAAATTTAGTAAATATTAATTTTGTTTTATTTGAAATGTTATTATTAATAGTAAATATAGTTTACTATAATAATACATTTATAAATATACTGTATTAATTATATATAAACCTACCTAATAGTCCTAATATATTATTAACTCAAAATATGTTAAAGATTGTTTTGATAGTTTTGAAATATCAGTACAGTGTTAGTGTAAATAATGTCGATAACCAACTAAAATTGTAACTGTATATAAATTCAGAATTGTATTTTATATTTTATTTAATATAACTTTATTTTCTACAGAAAACTACAATTAAAACTATTATTAATTATTTAAATGTAAAATTGTTTACCAATTGTAAAAATTAATTAAATTTTAAAACCTAATAACTTAGTTATTTTATTACTATATGAAAACATCTGCATTACATTTAGTAGTAAATTTCAAAAAATAGTGTTTAAAAAGGGTTTTTCATTCTGAACATAATAAATTATATTGTACCTATAAAGTTTTAATAAATTTAAGGCAATATAAAATTTATAAAATGCAGATTCAACATAATATTAAGTTATACGTTCTTAAATGTGCTTTGAAAACTTATAATCATGAAATTAAATATTTAATATAGTTAATACTTGAAGAAGAAATACACTTGATAGTAAAAAACAACACATTGTAATTGAAATTTAAGAACACGGAATGAGTGTCAGATTCATTGAATGGCTTATATCAAAGGAAACTTTTGAAAATATTAAACATAAGCACTATACATCATGTTACAATTATAATTATCACTTGAAGCTAAACAAATTGTCTGATTATTTTTTATTTAATAATAAATTACAATGTAATTTACCATTTTAATTAGATTTACATAGACACTTCAAAATATTAACAATATACATTTTTATTCTAAAAATATATTCATAAATCATACAATAAGTTAATAATTAAAAAAATAGTTGTTTACATGAATAATACTTTAAAACTTAATGCTGTAAATATCAGTTGATGACCACTGTAATTGTTGTGGGTTAGTCTAAATTAAAAAAAAACTATGCAATTTTTTTTTTTATTAATGTTATAAATAAATAAGTAATAAATTTCTATCTAATCAATAACTTAATTACTGTTTCAAATGTTGATCTTAATTTATTTTTTAAATTTTCATTGTTTTAAAGTGAATGTTACCAAACAATTAAAGTTTAGATATAGAAAAAATTGTCAAAATGTATAAAATACGATATTAACAATATTCGTTATTATAATTTTGTGAATTTAAGATATTATCCAATATAAAAGCTTTAATTAAGGTTTAATGTACATTATTGTACATAAGTAAATATTAATTGTTGTAAATGAAATTTATAATATCAGAATTAAATTTAATTAATTGAATATATTGTGAAGACTTATTATTTTATGAATTTCCATTCATGGTTTAACAAATTATTCATTTAAAACCTTTTAAGAAAATATGCTAAAAATGAAAATGAAAATGAATAAAGGTACCTACTGATATTTTATTACCAGAAATATATAGATTTATTTTGAAGACAGTATTTTTGATAATTTTCTTTACAGGTTGAAGATTGATAATTTATTGGTATATTAATATGTGTACAGAATATATAATGTAGTTTATTTTAAAACTATTTCAGGCAATTTTTTTAATAGTTTCTATATTTTGAAATACAACGAATTATAATAATTAATTTATATAATGTACAAACTACAAAATAAAAACTTTTATTTTTAGTAAGAAATATGTTCTATGTAATGCTTACTATATTATTAAAAAAACCTAATCCATAAGCTTAACTAAGTAGGTATTCCAGTAGCTCATTTGAAAGGTATTTTTAGTTTTTTTGTGATTTGTACACATTTTATTAGATTTTGTGGAGTTAACGCTTTAATAAAAAAATTTAAGCAGTTTGCTAAAATAAGAAAAATAACAGTTTTAATAGGATAAAATATAAATCTGTAATAACTAATAAAGTTGATGATAAATTCTAGAATTTATGCTCAATGGGTAATATGTACTAGAATAAATGTTACATAGTCATTAGTCAGTTTAGTTCAATGTGTTATTTACCATTATAAAATATTACGATGTTCATTGATAAAAAAAAAAAAAAACAATAGAATTTATTATATTTTACAAAAATAAAAAATTTTAGTATTGACAAAAAATTATCAATTGTTATGATAATAATTAACTCCATGACTAAATCACTTAAATATTAAAACATTTAGTATAAAAAATACAGGTCATTACTCAATATCATGAATCTACTATCCTTATAGTAAATAAAATTAAATAACTCAAAAACTTCTCGTTCGAATTTTGATTTTGATAAGTTAACATTTTTCAGAAAAATTATCCGCTAATAATTTACAGTAAAAAAGTAACTCCGGTATATTCCTTAAGAAGTACAAAAAATCTTGAGAATTTAAAAAATACGGTCTTTAAGTATATTTAAAATGTTTAAGAATCAGGTTTTGAATAACTACATTACTGAAGAAAAAAGGAGGTAAGTATACTTGTCGAGTTATCTTGTATATGACGATAAGTGGAAACAAAATAAAAATCAATTGCAGTTTAAAAGCTATAAGTTTTGTTATTAAAAAAATACAAACTATGATACATATAATGAAAAAGATATGATATTATTTTTTAAATTAAATTGTGTAAGAGTTAGCTTTAACACATTTTAAAACTTTTATCGTTTATAATAATAAAAAGTATGAAAGTTAAAATATTTACTTCAATACAAATGTTATGTTTTATTTTTTTTAAAACCTGTATAAAAAACATTACAAGTTATTTTTCTAAATGATTTTTACATTTTATAATTTTTGATGAGATTTAGGATTAAAAGATTAAGTCTCTGCTCTTTTTTTCATGCAAAATGGGAGATGAAATATATACATGTTTTATAGATTAACTTGTTTAACAATTAAAAGGCAATGTATGTGGAACATAGAACGTTGTTTAATTTTACAAACATAACACAGTTTTCATGATTAAAATCAATCAAATACATCAAATTATAATTTTTTTTCCATTTATGTTTTAAAAAATGGTTGGAGAAAAAACTTTTCATACTTGAAAAGCTTAATTAAACCATTGAATTTTTAATGGAAATAAAACAATGTGAACATCCGAATAGAATTAGAAAAATAAAAAAATGAATTACACAATACAAATTAAAAATCGTACGAGTCATACGATCATACTCGAGCAATACTTTTAAATGTTTTATATAAGGAAAATTAAGTATGCGCGAACCCAAAATAATATAAAATAAACGTGAGTATAATGTAAAACGATTTCAAAAAAATATAATCTATTACACACTACAATATGACGTTCAAAATATGGTAGGATGAACCTATAACCATATTGGTTACCCGTGTGTTCAAAATAAAATAAACATGGTAGCAAATTATAAACAAATTTAAAAATGTTATAACGTTATTGTTACTGTCAATGGATAAATATAATTAATAATGATTGAGACCTTATATGAGTAACAACATAATCATTAAAGTCAATACATTATGAATAACAATGGAAAGGAGGAATACCTATAATGGTTTTAAGTATGAAATATAAAAGCATTTGTATTTTTTAATTCTTTTCTTTCTTTTATAATTATAAAAAATATAAATATATATATTTTTAAAAAGTACATACTATTACACTACACTATTACAATCTACAAGCACGCTAACTCTCTGCTTTTTTGACGTCGTTTATTAGTGAGTAAATTAAATTAAATTCAACCACTAATCAAATGTTTTATCGCCTAATCACTGTTGATTATATTTAAACTAACATCACTGAAACGGAAAACGTATTCAATAAATAACAAATACTGTAAGCTAACTGATTGATGGTGATTTTTATAGTTAATATGATATAATGTACCTACATTACCAATTAGTATGTATAAATAAATGAAAAAATGTTTTCGTTTAATATCAATAAAATAATGTTGTTAAAAACATTAGTACTACTAGGACCATAATTCGAAAATCTAATTGAATAATACTTTTTTTTTATACATTTATTAACAACGTTCTTGGTGACTACATTAAGAAAATTCATGAAAGGTGGCCGTTGATTGTGTATACAAGTACACAACTATTGGTGATATATATTTTTTTTTCTTTTTGGAGAGGGGTGTTAAGGCTTTGATAACTAAGGTCATTAGTCTGTGGAACTGTGGAGGAGGGTACTGTAGGATTTTTTTAACACGTGTGTATATGTGTGGCAATGTTTTTATTACTACAAAACCCAGATGGTCACCCATCCGGGAATTATTAGTAGCAGGCATTGCTTACTCTCAGTCGCAGAACACAACTGGTAGCAGTCAACGCACCTTAGTAAGTCACATTATTGGCGATATTCTAACGATACGCAGAGTGTAAAATACTAAAACTGTTTGTTGATATTTGCAGATTGTATGACTATTTTTTTTAATTTTCTTAATCAGTAATTTTTTTAAATACGACTAAATGAGAAATGTCTATAAAATTATATGTTTTTATATTTTAAGTGGACCTATACAGTTAAACAAAAAAAAAAAAATTGTCAAACTATTTGATCATTATATTCCGTTTTGTTTTATAGATGAATTGGAAATTATAATTAATCATACAATTACATTTGTATAATAATAATTAATAATAATATATAATATTAAATACGCGAAAAGCAAAGTATTAATTTCAACTTTCGAACGACTCTAATTAAAATAATCATATTATTGTTCTCAGTTCATTAAACCATTATTAATTATTTAGTAATAACTAACAATAATTACTAAAATATAGTAAAATATACTAAAAAAATTTTTTCCAATGAATTTTAAATGATTTTAATTCAGTTATTAGTATTTTTTTTATGTTTGTTCAAAATACAAGATATTACATAAAGTAGGTAATTTTTAAAATATTAATGGTCTTGTCAATAAGCTTTTGTATTATGTTCAAAGCTGCCAAGCTATGTATGTGTTTCACCTATTTACTTGTCAATCGTCGATTGCCGTTATGCATCGTATGACTCAATTTTGACAGAATCAACAATATTAATAACCTTCTTTTATTTCAAATTGTATTGATGGTGACACATAACGACCCGACAGATGAATAACTTGTATATAGTTAAGTACTACAAACTATAAACAAGTAAATTTCTTTTTTAATTTTGTTAATTAACATATGTTAATATAACATTGAGTATATTTATGTGAATTAAAAAATAAAAAATAAAATTTGATGATTAGCGATTACAAGTTGTAAGAACTAGATATTTAATAATATGATGTTTTCATAATAAATTAAAAACTATCTAATTAGGTAGTTTTAAAGTATAGGAAGTGCATTTTATAAATAGTGTTATGAAATCTATAGAAAAAAGATTTTAGTTTTTGCCATTTAGGAGCGGCTTTCATAAAATTAATACCTAAGAAGTAGATACATATTATTTAATTTAAAAATTTCACAAACCTACCTAAATTTAATTTAAAAAAAAACTTACTTTATATATTTTTAAATTTACTATTATTTTTTACTTGCATGCGTCGTATCGTTCCTTGTGATGAATAATTTTCAATTTAAAACATGTAAAATCGACCACCATATATTGGCATATTGCAATACTTTTGAAAAGTAATCAGCAACGTTTATGTAGCTATGAAGTGGGAAATAAGAACGCTTTTAAACCTTAACTATGCATCAACATGATATTTCTTAAAGTGTTATAATATAATACTTTTGAAGTTTAGTAATGGGTTTGTAATATTTATAGTGAAAAATCTATTTTTTAGTTCCTGTGTAAATCATGTATCGATTTAAAACGTTTAACAAGTTTTAATTAAAATTTTGTGATATGGTTTAAAAATTCTAGATTAAAATAAAAAAAGTTATAAAATAAATATAGTTTTTAAGAATCAGTTTGTTTGTTCATATTTTGGTAAATTTTTTGAAAAAATAATTTCACTTTACCTAGGTATCATATTATGGTAATTTTACCGTGTATTTATCTTTATATCTATTATTTAATTAAATTTTGAATATATATTTTAACGACTGTGTACAAAATCATTATTACGTTGTACACAATTATGAATAATATATATTTTTTATTATTACTTCAAGGGTAATTATAATTGCAATGATAAATTTATATTTTATTATTTAATTCTGTTAATTTTTTTTAAACAATTACATTCATATTAAAATGTACAATGAATAGAATGTTTTGTTATTGTATCGAGATTTTTAATTTATTTTCAATAATATTGTCTATGGTAGGTACATAAAACATATATAAAATATGATATATTGAGTAGTAAACGAATAAAATAATAATAAAAAAGTTAAATAAATATTTTTGTAAAGATAGATTTTTCTAAAATCTTACACAAATCCTACTGTGTGCTAAAACATAATAATACAATATATAATATACAAAAAATATACGCTGACTTTAAAAAGCTGGATACTAGATTATTTTCCATACATTGACTGCGTTTATATGTCTACTAGCTTTTTATTAAATTCTTTTGGTTGAACGTGTTTCGATATTTTTATTATTTTTATTTGAAGTCAATTTTGGCAAGTAACACTGACAGCCATTTTAGAAAACAACAGAACATCATTTCAAAAAGTTCTTGATTATATTGAATACAATTATGTATTTATGTTAAATACTATTTGAACGGTACTCGGCTGAGCCATTATTGCAAGAGAATATAAATATTCAAAGTGAAACTTTTTTTTTATATCAAACAAATTATAGAATTAATACATAATAATATTTGATTTTATTTTATCTGCTTGATAATATATGGGTTAAAAATATATGGGCATTTCATAATTTTTTTTTAAAGCTAATTTAGTATAGTTTAATTATTTTTAACAATACAAATCGCAGATGAAACAAAAACTATATATTTAAATATTTCTTTATATTCTAAATTATGATCATACAAATATGATCGATGAATAGATTTTAATGAGAATTCAAAAGAATTGTAATGAAATCAAATACATACGACTAATTTTGAATTTTTATCGTACCTATTATTTTACAGCCATCTATTGACTGAAAGAAAAAGCTATTTAAATGCACAAGTATCGTCAGTATATTTCAAAGAAAGTTAGGTGTACTTGATTAATCTTTATCTACTTGCTTTCTGATTTCTGGTTGCTTCCTAATACTGGTATTTTTGGTTCAAATCGATAAAAAGTATAACTTCTATAGCGTATAAATACACAATTGTTTAATTTTAATTAATATCTAATTTTTTTTTCTTTGAAATTAAAATATATGAAACAAATTAAACTTATAAAACGAATGAAGTTATATTATTTAAAATTAAATATTGTAGTAATATGCGATATTTTAATGCAGTTAGACATAACTAAAATACAAATCAATCGAGTCTTTTTAAAACGGTTTTAAGAGAATCGGTAAAATACAAAATATATTTTTGACATGCATCATTCTTGTTCATAAGATAAAGGTAAAGGTCATTCATTCATTACGTCCATACATAAATTCTTTGAATAATAAACAAATCATCGTCCTTCGTCTTTCCAGTTATTTCCCTAGAAATATTTCCTGCGGGCGCCCTTGACTAGTGCCGTTTCATAAACACACATGAAACTAGGCCAACTATCTTAAACCATTGAAATCTTCAAAGACATGCTGTTATAATGGGTTGTATGACTGTCGATAATTTGATATTCTGAATATAAATATTGTTTTAGAATATTTGTCAAGTCTATCTATAACATTGAACGAAGTTTAAATTAAAATTCTAACAGACTAATAATGACGTAAGATCAGGAGAAAGTACCGCGACGTTTTATCGTTTAAATTTCACATACACAAACGGTAAAAATTAAAACCAAATTTAAAAAGACTCTTTTCATACATTTTTCATTATTACAATTATTAATTGAAAAACATAATGTGTACCTTTATGTTTTTTTTCAAATTTAAACATTATGATAATATTATAATAATTTTGTTTAGTTGTTTGTGAGTTCAGTTTTACAGTAAATTACATGGTTTTATTACTAATACTTATGACGTTACGAATAGATGTCACCTGGCTCATGCGGGTTTACAGCTTTCTGACTTTAATAATATTTTACTAACATATCATTATCGACCTAAATATCATAATTCACAAATCTTTAATTTAAATTAAATGCAAAATAAACGCAATTGTTTAAATGATTAAGTTTAGAAATTAAAACGAAATTAATACGATACTGAACTTAACCTGTTTTTGTATTTACTTTCATTATTTTTTTATTCATTAAAAAAAATGTAGTCAATTATTTTTAATATATATTTATAAATAATTATTAAAAAAATATAATTAATCATAAGTAATAATATTTATATTTCTTACTATTGAATTGTATTTTTTCTTATAACATTTTACCTATGTTTAACAAATTAAAAATAAATATATTTTTGAACTTTGAACTTCGATAATGACAAAAACGTTTTAACATTATATGAATTAAAAAAAATCTTGTTAATTTTTAATCCGTCTGTTTACATTCTAAAATACATTTACTAATTATTTCAGTTCAATAATTAAACTCTGGTAGTCGAGTGCATAATTTTTAATTAGATACAATAAAATATTGTAATGAATAAATAATATAGTGCTTTGTATAAGATATAAAATTTTAAATTAACTAAATAGTTCTCACCAATTATATTTATATTAATAATAATTGTATCCACAATTTCGTGAAATAGTATTATTCTATAGATAATTTAATATAGATGGTCACGAAATATATTGAACTCGAATAAAAAAAAATTAGATTTTTATTAGATTTCTTTTTAAATTAAACTATTTAAAATCGATCACTAAGTGCGTAGGCATAATGTGTAATGATAATTTGTATTATTCTAAAATAAATACTCAGATTATAACTATTATTTGTAAAAAAAATATTATTCATTTAAAATAAATAGTAATAGAAAATATTTAAAAAAAAATAAACAATATTTTTTATTTGACTCAATTAATATTTAAACGTAAATTCTATTTATCTGACATTATTGACTGTGACTGTAATTTTTCACATAATTATTAATAATTACATACGGAAAATAATAAATTATTTAATTTAGAGGTAGATATACACAACACACCGTATACTGAATCGAATATTATTTGCACATATAAAAGTTCACTTACCTTTAGTTTATATTGTTGATCAACAACGACCGAGTTGGTGCCGGACGCGAGTAGTCGAAGTGCGAGATGGTAAAAGACGACGGGATATTCGAATGCAGTCTCTTATAGCTCCGGAACTAACACCTACTCACGCACGCTCCGCGGCACTTGTTGAGCGCTTGTTCGCTCGTTTTATTGGGACGCGCATACCCCAAATATTTCCGGCCGGCCAATCGGCAGTTCTACAAAATACAAGCTGTTACTGCCCGGCTCGTAACAAATTCACAAATATTATAATGACGCATGAAAAATATTTGACTACACTGTATGCATGGTGGTCCCTACGTACATTTTGAAAAATTACAAGAAGAGAAAAAAAGTAACATATTTGATGATATTATAATAAAAGTATAATAAGATACAGAGCTTGCGTCATATTGGTAGATTTAAAATTATTTCAAATATTGTACACACGTATTTTTGTCTTTTGAGGTCGAGGCCGATGTCGGACAGGTTTAATCCTTACTCTTGAAGATATAGTCTCTGTCAGATCATTCGATATGTAATCGATATGCAACAATAAACGTTATGACTTTCCCGTCTTCCCAACTACTAAAACATCAATCTAAAAATAAAGTGGAATTCAAATAAAATAAAACATATACAAAATTAATATTATCGTGTATTATATTATTATAATTATTGAAAAGGATGAAATTACTGGGATTGTTTATTATTACTTAAGAACGTACAAATATGATCTCTATATAAAATTTCTAAATGATTTTAAATGTCATAAAATATCGTTAAAAATGTGTAATAAATAGATGTAAAAAGATAATTATAAAACAATAACTGATGAATGTAACCTTAAAGTCAGTATAAATAAAAATACTAAAAATAGATAATTTTGTAAACAAAGAAGGAACTATAATATAATATATAATATAACATTTTTATTGTAACTACAATAACGTAAATAACAACGTTATTATATTAACGTTAATATTTTTTGTGTTTTATAAAGAGATGGATATTTTTTTGTTCAGTTTCATTATTTCATATACAAGTCATATTATTATACTTATGTTTACATATCACCACACTTTTGAGTAAAAAAATACTATTTATAGTATCTATATATTTTAAATACGTACATAGACATAATACCAGTTATATCCAATAATGAATATAGAGCGTCGAGATTTAATTTAGGTAAGAGCCAGTTTTAGATTTATCCACGAGTTGTCCAACAATGAATTATGTGTAATAGTTTACATATTTCTAATGATTTAAATAAAGATACATTTTAATACACAAAAAATTGTATGAGAAAGTTAATTTGCAATGTGCTTGTAAGTATGATTTATTCATTTCACAACTATTTTAATGACTAATGAACTATATTTATAAAAAATAAAAATAAATAGAAGCATTAAAATTTTAAATTTTCAAATAAATATTATTAATTCATTAATATGGTGTATTAATAACAAACATTAGGTACAATGTATTAAATAATTTTATATCACCGAGATAATGTTGTATTTACTTGAGTATATAATGTGCTAACATTTTAACAATCTGATTCTTAAGTGATAATATGTGATATATCTGTCTTATTATTATTTTAAGTTTATGATATACGGCGAGGATACGAGAAAGTTCTGATTGAAATATTTAGATTGAATGAATGTACATCACCGATGCTGGTTATAAACTTGCGGTTTTAATCTTGTAGAATCAATTGTTTTGAATCTTAATTTTCAAGTTTAGTGACCAAATATTATCGTGTTCGTCAATAACCGCGGATTACTTTTAGTGGGAATTTTTAAACTTGGACTTAATCCCAGGATATTATGATAGAAACAAAACTCCGATGTCATTGTGGACCTGCAGATGTTTCACATTATTAACTACTATGCTATTAAACAAGGGTAAACAATATTTTTGGAAGACTTTTTAATTTTAGATGCAGAGAAAAGCGATGAGTCATCATTATTTTAAAATTTAATATCTCAAAAACCATTACTCTGCGCTGAGATAACTAGCGAGACAAATGCCCAATACACTGGTCACAGAATCCTATCCAAATTGTTGTTTTTCGGTTAGGAATTACATGCTTCATAATGTAGTTAGTGATAGCCGCTAGGATGCGCAAAAATTAATGACATAAATATTATTTAACTAAACTAGATTACACATTTTTTTAAGTATATTATGATAAAATACTATTATTGGGTTTTGATTAAAATCAGGGATTGTAACCATAACCGAAATGATTTTAATGGGTTTCAGTTACAAGTAGAGAGGTTTTATTTTTTGTTAGGTCTTTAATTTAATGCTTTTTATTTTAACTTTTGAATACCAGGCCTCTTAGTATCTCTCTAAAATGTCTCGCATCTGAGAATAAATTTAAGATATGAGAAATAGTATAAATCAACAAGCATTATTTTATTATAACATAATATTTTAGGAATAACTATTACTTTACATTTTTTGTAAAATTAAAAACATTTTTATGCGAACAAAAAATATTAATTGTAATCTTTACTTGATTGATGATTTACTTTAATTTTGTCAGAAGTTTATTTATATCACTGTTTACGTGATTATGCGAGTTAAATTTAAATATTTTGATATTATTCATATATATTGACATATAAAAATATAGATATTTCCTATTTGTCAACTACCAGTTATGTATATTCATATTAAATTAAATACATTCAGTGTTTCATCTATATTATTTGTTTTATACTTATTTAAATGCTTTCTAAATTTTTCATCTGTATTATTAATCGTCAATAACTTACGTGACTAATTATTTAAAAAAATCATCTAATAAATGTAAGTATATATTATGTTTGTTTTATATAATAATAATAACTATTATTATTATTATTATATAGTACGATCGATGATGTCAGGGTAGACATTGTTAATTGTGGATGCACCGAACGTGAAAATCCGTGAAACTGACGAAGGAAAAATCTAATATCACGTCCCAGGTTAGTGTAACTGTCTTGAACATTTTTCTTAAAATGTGAAATATGTAAATACCCACACATGAAACACATTTTTTTTAATATTTTCCTAGTTAAACAATAATAATTAATTTGTTTAAAAGTAAAATGTTAATTTCTATTCATAGTACACGTTTTATACATTTTTCTAGAAACATGAAATTATAAAATTAACACGATTAGAAAAAATATCAGTGGAAATTACTTAGCTGGAAAATGAAAAATATGTATATTTATATATATAGTAATAATAATAATAACAGCAATGTCATGATAATAATGATAAGATATTTTTATGAAAATATTAAATTTTTTTTAAAATAAGGAAAATGTTATTCAATACCTATTCGAGGACCCTAGGACGGTTTTTAATTACGTCACATAATATGTAACTCAATAACCCCATAGTAACGTGGAAATATATCCGGAAGGTATCTGTCAATGAAAATATTAACAGCGAAAAAAATCGATTACCAACAGAAATTCAATTTATGCAAACTTTATATTACGGACTTTTTACTTGACGGTTATTTGTTATTCGTCAAACATAATAAAACAAAAATACTATAATAATTTTAAATTTTAAATTGTATTGCTTAAAAATAAAATATAATATGTAACAATTTATTGTAATAGTAGATATGTAGTCCACGTCTTTAATAGTTCGTCACTTAATTTGTATCGACTATAAAATAATAATGATAATAAGAGTAAATAATTTAAGATTTGTATAAAATAATTATTCTTAATTCAAGTTTTGAGAAATTCAATATTTATTTATTGTTCATATTTCTCTTAATCTAAAAGTCTGACAATATTTATTTGTAATTGTGAGTCAAATAATATTTCCAACAACACGGGGATGGGATGTACCTACCTAAGTATATTATGTTTTTGCTTCGATGTCATTTTGTATTTCAATATGACTTATTTTTTATTTACACACATCAAAATCTTTCAAAATTCGATGTCAGTAATTTTTCGAGAAACTTAAATTAACTAATAATATTTATTACTTACACATTAAATGTAATCGCTATAAAATATTTTATAATTAATACAACATACTCGAACAATCTTAATTATTGTTTCGTTAAAATTGATTTATTCCATTTTATAAATACATCATATTTATACGTAAAATAATGTAGCAATCTACCTAATTTTGTCAATATTAATCACAAACAAAAATTATTTCAATTATTGTCTATGTTAGTAGTATCTAACTATTACAATCTAAGTAATAGGTACTCGTGTTAAATACAACATTTTCAAAAATGTTAAAACTAAAATGAATACATTATATGCATAAAATATGTATCAATGATGAGGAATATTATTACAATATGTTTATGCATTTCGAAAATAGGTTTTTCATTAAATTCTAAATACATAATATAACAAGGGATTACAGAATCCATATGATGAATTTGGGACACACAAATATTACCATGATGGGTGCCTAATATACAATATAATATTATAATCTAATCTATAAACATTGAGTTCTGTGTGCGTTGTTGTTTTGATTGATAAATTATTATTACATATTAGCTGGTAACGACATCATCAGAATTGACCAAGTGTACCAGAATTGTAATTATAAACCACCGTGGAGGTAAACAGTAATCATTTGATATGATCCTTTAATTATCTATTCATTGTGCCAAAGATATACAAAATAAATAGCGATTTACGACGTGCGTAAGTATATACTACGTATATGGTTACACTTAGGCAGATTATAAATTAAAATTACTGTGGTATTATGTTAAAATTCTCAAGTTGATGTATATTAGTCAATAGAGATTTACAATAACAATTTATGATACCATAGTATTATAATATAATAATGACTTAATGAATATAGTAGATATATTTATGAAAACCTTAGTGCGTTGTAATTATTGTGACACAATATAAATTATATTGTATAGGTATAATATAGCATGGCATAAGTTGTGTACTCACGTATAATATGTGAATTATATGTATATACTTACATAAGATTTTGGGTGTTATTAAAACTCGGAAAAATCTAAAACATTCAATTTTCATCAAACGAATAATTCATTATGATAACTAAATTATTGTTATCGCGTTTTATTTATTGTACAACTAAATATAATTACAATCAAATGAACCAATGGAATAAAATTACATTTTCAATATTTGATTTTCATGTGTTTGAACTTTAACTGGGTTTTTTTTAATGAAATCATTATGTAGGTACTAAATAAAAAACAGTTTAAATATTTATTAGTACAGTAATTGTGTAAAAACAAAATAATATATACAAATGGACAATGTACAATGTAATGTTTTATTTATATTATATATTGTATAATAATCTGCAACTATACTTTAGATATGTCAGAATGATACATAAATTACTGGAAATTCATAAAATATTTAGCGCCTAATATGACCTCCGGATCGTCAACATTGAAGGCATACGAATACGAATAAAATTGTTTCATTCACGTGGTTTTCCCGTTTAAAATTATCAAAAAATGGTATGACACGTCATGGTTTTGCAATAGTTTGACCTCGGATCCTTATAATATTGGTTAAAAAGACATTGAAATCAATGAAAAACTATAAATGCATTTTAATGATAGTCTACAAAAAAAAAAAAAAACACTAGCAGGGTATAATTAAATTATTTTATCGAATGGATTATATTATATAAATAACTGTAATTATATTATTTATTATACTATAAATGTACATATAACGCACGTATAAATATTTTAACAAATTAAATATATTAATACAATAGTTGGAAATTGTTATGTTATGCGATTAATAATACTTTTAAGGATTTATCATTTATGTATTAACATAAAATGCTACCAATTTCGTTTTTAGTTCCTTGTAATAAAAATATACTTTTTTTACATTCGTATTTTAGGAGAAATTTAAACACTTTTTAATACAATTAACATCAATTATTATTAGATATAATATAATAATATAATAATTATAATATAAATTATAAAATTATATAACATAATATAATTATATACATAATAGTATGGAATTCTCACAACACTGAGAAATTTAATTGTTTAAGTTTTGTGATGATTTTCTTAACTTGTAATATGTATTAGCTTTTTATGTATTTTAATTAACTAAATTGAATTGTTGTCCTCACACCAATGAACAATAAGTCACGACTTAATTACTATTATAACATTTATATATCGATTACCGTTAGAGTATCCATTATTTTATAATTTAACATACTATTTAAGTTAAAGTATTTACATAAAAATTAAATACATACTATATCTATAGACTGTATAGAATAACTTCTTCGATTGAGAATAGTTGACGTATAGATACACTATTAATTAAATTAAAACAATATTTAAAGAATAATAACGTATTTTATATTTAAAATATTTTTCACGTACATATATAAGAGAAATCTAGATAGAAAATAAATAATCAAAAATTTAGTATAAATGCATGAAAATATAAACGATATAAAAAATATCTACAACAGTTTTTATGTGGATATTACTTGTACACAATATCTTTGAAATAATGTTAATTTATTAGTTGCCTATGTATTTGAAACGTGGAATATCTATTTATTACAAGATGATTAAAAAATTTAAATTATACATGATACTTAATCCTAAGTAAAAACGAAATTCAAATAAAATATAATTGTATTGTACAGAATATAACAGAACAATTACGGAATTTATAAAATATCTTGCAAAAATTATAAGTTATATGATTTATCAACATAATTTAGTTAGTGCATAAAGTACATAGATATTCCATAAAATAACACAATTTTATAATCCTACTTAAACGCTTTTAAAAAATCGCCGATTGTTGTATACAGTATCATTTTAAAATATTGGAAAAACAAGTTGTAGATACTTACTATGTAAACAAATTTTTTACAGACGTAATGAGTTCACACAGTTACTAAAAGAATCATACTGTTGTATTTTAAGTGTCTCGCTGTGCTTCGATTTTTTTTTTTAGTAATATTTTGAAAAATACTATTAATATACTTACTATGCATTAATAATAACCCTATTTATTTTCTAAATTACTTAAGATATACTTAAAAATCTGAGACAGGTAATTTATGTTAATATTTTAAAAGTTGAATTAAGTCCATAAAGTATGTAAATAATAATATATATTTTTAGGTGTAACCCGGAGTCTAGTAGACGAAAATATATAACACAGAATGATTTTTTTTATTAAAATATGGCACTCAATATTTTGGTATTGGACTTTTATTTCTAATCATTAACATTTTTAGATTCTGAGCGAAGCGAAGAATATATTAATTTTACAATGGTGTGTGTTTTTTTATAAAATAAAATAAAAAATAATAAAATAGTTTTTTATAAACGTCTAAAGTTAAAATTACAACAAAATACGTAAAAATCATACAAATTTACAATTTTTTTTGTTTTAAAAATTCATAAATTAGTTCTGTTTAAATCTAAGATTTAAAAATTCAATACAAGATTTCCTATAAGTTTTTCTAACGTAAACAAAAAAAAAATTTTACAGGAAAGTCAAATTAATTTTTTATGAGCGTTTAAAATTAGACATTGGATATTACTCCGTAAACTACAGATTTCTCAGAGAGCGATTTTCTTATATTTTTTTTTTGTAATTCAAAAAGAATAATCGTAGATACTTGATTTTCACCAAATATTGAGATTATTATTTTCTATGAATTATACAAATTTAAAAATATTTTGACATTTTTTGAGCTAATTGTAGGCATAAGAAATTATCGACTTTTTTTCTAGAAATATCTATTAAAACATTTTTGTTGGATCAAAAAACTTGAAAAAATGTAATACAAGATTCCTTATAAGTTGTTTTACTAGTAGTTGAAAATATTAAAAATACATTGGCACAATTTTTTTAAGCATTTAAAGAGGTGTGTCATCTTGATACCGTAAGTCATCATAATTTACCCAAACCTATCTCATTTTTTTGTATCCAATTTGTATCCATTTGTACCCTCTTTAAAAAAAATGTGTACCCTTCTCCCTTTTTAATGTATAAAATAATTAGTTTTTATGCTAAGAATTATTTGCTAAAAAATATATTTCCATGGTTGTTTTTTATAGATATTTTAAATTCAAATATGGACGAAATTAGATATTTAAATGAAGAATAACGATGTTAGTTATTTTGTTACAGTTTAAAAATATTGTTTATGAGTACTTGACATTTTTATAATAATTATATTATTATATTTTATACACTCAATGACATTATCAAATGCAATGTTTTCGGCAAAAATGAATTCAACCTACTGTATTATTATAATAAAATGAAATACTTTAATAGCAATATCATAAAATATACTTAGAAATGTAGGCTGACAGTTTTTTCTTAGATTCGTATTTTGTTACGACGATTGTACTTATATCATTGAATTCTAAATTAACACATCCATTAAATTAATTCATTTATTTTCTATTGTACAGTAAAACGTACCTACTTTCCGTCATTTATAAGTTTTTTTTTTTTAAAAAATGATTTTAAAAATTTGAACAAAAATATTTTTTGTATTATTTTGATGTATAAAAATTGAAATTTGATCGAATAGTTAATTAGTTATAGCTTTAAATAATATTATAATTAATTAACTACTCATTCAAAATTGATTTCAATAAATCGAAATACTCCAAAAAAATATTCTGCTTAGGAATATGAAATGAAGAATGTATGTTGTCAATCCAAAAAGTTAAAAATTTGGATAACTATTATTCAAAAAATATAATTTTTTATGACTTTAAATTAGGGAAAGAAAATATATTTCTACAATTTTAATAGTTTTTGAAGCAATGATAGTTTCTTATGTTAAAAAAAAACACTATATATGGGATGATACACGAATGTTACGTGGTAAATATAGTTCCAAAACGGGAAATTGACCATGTAGAATTTTGAGGGGTACTCCTCCACTAAATGGTACCACTATATCTATAGTGTTATTAATACTAATAATGGGGGGGGAAGTGTTATAAAAATATGTATTTCGCAGTTAATATATTGATCTCCACGCCACTGGGTGAATGACAAACACGTTGGGATACTCTGTTAATGTATATAAGACATAAATATATATTAAACTACAATTTAATGTATTCTATATATAATACATTATTATAGTAAATACTAAATAATAAATAAAATTATACCTTATACGCATATTTTTAAACCAAAATTCGTCACAAATAATATTTTGGTCTACCCGTAAATTTATTGGTTAGAGAATAATTAACGTCTAGCAATTCAAAAGTAGGTACTGATATTATATAAATATCATTATTCGTCGGCAATTACAAAATTGTATTTACTATATTTTATACAAATTATAATTACCTATATATTATTAGATTTTAATGTAATTTAAAAAGGCGTTATATTTTCTTATTGACTAAAAACCATAGGATTTATATTAAAATATTTTATGAATAAAATTAGTTTATATCAATAATTATTCTATTATAGGTGAATAGCAAAAAAAATTTTGTTTTGTAATTACTTCAAATCACGTAAAAAAAATATATTTCCAAAACCTCAAATACTTTTCGAGAAAAATTATGAGTGTTTACCTTTAAAAGAATTATCTTGTATTCTGCAACTGGAAAGTGTAATGATATATATTTAGACATTTTAATGTTTTGGAGAAAATATTAGTGGTTTGAATTAAAGCACTTTCAGTTATTTTATAGAACAGTACCCAATAGTTACTGAATTGCAATAGTTCGTAAAAGTATATCCACAATCATTATTGTTTATTGTTATTAATTCCAAGCCACGACGGTACTGTTTATGTAATTCAAATGGATATGGATAGAGTAAATAACAATCGTCTTTAATACTTTAAATCTTATCAGCAATAACAGTTTCAAATAAGTATTCGATACTGTTCCACGATATGCTGAAATGAGAAAATACAGGGATTTGCTGTTGTTGATACCACCTGAGCATTTTTTTGTCCATCAAAATACCCACGCTAATAAATATAATGTTATATAAATCGAGATTATAGTGGCATTAAAAATAATTTAGTAAAGAAAATAAAAGTTGCAGATATATATATTTTAAAAGCAGGAGAGCCACTTTTAGATGTTCAGAATTTAAATCGATTATTATTTATTTTAGAACTATGCAATAATTATATTATACAATTATAATATTGAAATCTGTTAGAAGTAAAAGAAAAAGTGTCAGATAATTAAACAAGAGAGTGCCTATAATATATAGGTATGACTTATGCCTGAGTAATTAATAAACAATCTGACTGCAGTATTGACATAGTACATTTTGAAGCTTATAAACATATAGTTAATTACTAAGGTTACTTATGTATTACTGAGCCGTGACATTAAATCAATTTCTTTATAAAAAAAAAATCTCATAACATAAAACAAATTCGAATGACTACCTATAAAATATTTCTATGACCTTAAAATGTTGACGTAATAAACAAACATTGTTTCAATGTAACATACTAACATGTTCATAAAAATTAATTGTGTAGGTATCTAATATTAAACAGTAGGTATATCTTTATTAAAATATACAATATACTCTTAAAATCATAACAGCATAATTAGATGAAAATACAATTCCTGGTCCCAGAGGTAAAGTTATAATGATTCTTTGTATACATTTAATTGGATTAGGCACAAAATATAATAGGTTTACTGTAATATCTCATCTATCAAATTGTTATTACCAGAAAAGGGGACCTATCGATTCTGCCAGTTCAGGTAGTCTAAAAACCACCTATCGATTCTGCCACATTACTATCTGTAAAAAAACGCAGCATATTGTTCACCAAATATCTATGTATTAAAACTGACTCACCTTCAACAGTTCTTATTTCATGATTATTCATAGCTTCAATCACTTAAATAAGATTTTTTGGATTTGAAGGTATACGTTTTCTACGTTCTTGATGTATACATTGTTTAATATTGTTAACAAGTAATTTTCAATAATATTTTCAATTTGAGGATTTTTAAGCATTTCACGATTTATAATTTTTAAAGGACTTTTTGTGAAATCAGTAAGTTTTCTTTTAAGTTGGTTTGAAAATAGTTTTTTTTTTAATACATTATTCAGCTGTTTTTCGTGGTTTTGATGGTCAATATTATATTTTAAAATGTCCGTTAAAGATTCGTTTATGTAAATTTTTTCATTACATTTTTTATTAACACATTTCCACTTATATGCACATAAATACTTGACAAAGTTTGTTTTAAAATTTTTTTTCATTTTGATAAAGAATTAAGTTATTTTCTCATTCACCAGCTACAATTTCGAAATTTATTATTATAAAATATAATGACACAAGGATAAGTTTAGACTAATCAGATTAGTGTAGGACAATATGGTTAATCGCTATAGTCGTATACACGTTAGATTATTATCAATTAGCGATAACATTTTTATACAGGTATTTCATATAATATTTATTGATAGGTTGTTTTTAGACTATCTGAAATGGCGGAATCGATGCTGGCAGAATTGATATACCTATTCTCTAGTATAAAAAAGTTTGGCGAAATCGATGAAATCCGCCAGAAAACTAGTCTAGGTATTGTAAAATATAAGGGTGCCTATCATGTACCTAATATAAAAGATGTGTATCCAAAAATATTTTCCTCCAAAAATAAAACACTGTTCCCCTGTTCATTTTTTATTTTCCTCAATTATTGTCAATGTAAGAAATCGTCACCATCAGATTAATTTTAACAGGTGCCTTCTATTTTCTATCACCAATACTGTTGTATATATTTTTATATAAGGGTAAAAACATCAAACATTGTAATAAAAAATATAGTAAAATAATCTTTTTTATAATAATATTAAGAACCATAAAATAACGTCAAATTAATATAGATTGTACAAATGGTCGTCAATATTTTAATTATCCTTTATACTCGTATTATTAATATTATGAGTGTTATAAATACTTATACATAAGATTACAAATAATCAATTATTTGTATCATAAAACCAATAAAATAGATGTATTTAATACTTAAACAATGAATTTATGATTTTCATATTTGCAAGAAAATTGACATGTTTCAGAAAAAATTGTGGAGAAAAATGGAAATTACCTTGGTATTTTTTGGAACAAGATGAACAGTGGAGGAAAACGGTATCAAATTCTTTGAGGAAATAGTCCTTCCATCTGATAATGAACACATACAAATTTTGAAATTTAAGATAAGATCGTAAACATCCAGAAATCCAGGGTATATTTAAAAACGCAATAACAGGGCACATTTTACACAGTTTTCGTACATTGTTATTAAATTTTTGTTTTTTGACATTACACTGTAGCAAAAGATATGAAAAAATTATCATTACAATTACAAATTAAATAAACAATAATATTATATGTAGAGAGTTATCTTTACGAACAAGTTTTTAATCGGTAAGTATATCAATTATATTATGTATATATGTATATTCTTATAAATATTACATCAAAAATGTTAACCCGAAATAACATTTTTACATGCAGTTAAAAATAACTTAGTTTTTATTAAATTAAAAGATTACTTTGATACAATTAGTACCTATGTATAATTTATTTGTATACACTAAAACAAAAATTACACTATTAATGTAATTTAATTTGCCACTTATATATATATTTTTTATTATATTTCAATTTCTTTAAGTGTGTTTGTTAATTGCTAAGTTATATGAAATGAACTGTAAAAATTAATTTCAATGTACAAAAAATATACATTGTACAAAATATCCATTAATGACAATTATTTATTGATAGAATTCAAGCATCTGTATACCGTTTTATAAATTAATAACTCCTTGTCAGCCAAAAAGGACCGGTGTTTCAATAGAATTATACCACAAAAACCTAAAATTACCTTAATTTTATCAAATTGATGAAGGAGATCAAAATACAAACAATAATAAAATACATAATATAATTTTAACTCATGCATGCATGGGTTAAGAGGAATAATGTAATTAACATTTTTTGTAAACAAAAATATTCACATCTATATTATGATGGCAAGTATATAAGAATAGATTGGTTTAAGTGAAAATTTTTCAATTTCCAAATAAATAATAAATTTTATATTTTTGAGATTCTGAATGAAGCGATGGATGCATTGATTTTACAATGGAGTGTGTTTTTTTATAAAAGTCGTTAAAATCACGAAAATATGAAAATTATTTTCTAGTTTATACAAAAAAAAATTTTTTTTAACTCATAAAACTTCAACGTTTTATACAAATTTCTTTGTAAGTTTTCATTACTGGAATTTAAAAAAATGGTTTAGCGTAAAGCCTCACGCATTTTGTATGATTAATTGAAGTTCAAATTTTTACATCAGACAATATCAAATGTATAATAACGATTTATTTTCAAAATGATTTATATTATTTTGTAACAATTTAAAAAATATTAACTGTAGAAACATTTCATTTTTTCTTAAATAAACATTTTATATATACACAGTGAAATTTTCAAAATGTTTAAGTTAAATTTAGCTATTTAATGTAAACATTGTTATAAGGCAACTAATAAAATGAGCAGTATACTTAATTTATTTCAAATTACAGCTGTTTATATATATATATATATTATTATATATATATTTATATGTATTTGACATTTTTGACCTGTTATAGTTGTTTTCTATACAATGTTAATAAATATTTTTATACCCAGTTAAAAGCTAAAAAATTTAAAACAAGATCTCTTATAAGTTGTATTTATAGTAATTTAAAAAATAAAAAATACATGCACTGTTTTACTAATAGTAAAATAAATTGCTTTAATAGCAACAATACCATAAAATATACTTAATAATATAGGCTGATAAACCATCTTCGCTCAGAATTGGTTTTTCTCACAATTATTTTGTATCATCGAAATCATTGCTGGTGATGCAAAATAACTATAAATTAAAATATGAAGCCATTTAATTTATCTATACCATATACTGAGCTTTTATATTATGCTATTATGTAAGCTGTTATAAAGAATTTGGCATTTATAATAAAATTACTTCCATTAATTTTTGGAGTCGACTATAATCCACTTTTTTAATATTACATTACACAAAGTTAAATTAATTATACATAATAATCATATAATATTGCATTATAAACCCACTATTCGAGGATTACATTTTATGAAAGTAAAGATTTTTTTTATACGCATATATAGCCTTTTACTTTTTCGTCCTTTGACAAGTTTCGGTATCAAAACGTTGTTAACACCAACAAGTTAAAAGAACTTTCCATCTGTAAGATGTACTAATCAAAAGTATACTTCAACGATTTTAGTGTTTTTGTCTTTTATTACAGTCATATATATTGAATAATATATAATATGTATTATATTATTATTATAAAATAATGGAGTCAAAGAAAATGTGAAGAAAAAAGCTGATAATGACAGATGAAATGTGCCAAAGTTTGTACACTACTAGTAATTCGATTTTCCCTTTTTTTTTTGTTGTATGATGAACATGATTATATTATCTTTGCTGGTTCTCCGATATTTTCTTTGACCTTTAGCAAAATACACCGGAATTGAATTGTTGGCGTTGAAAGAATTTTATATTTTAAATCATAAACTTAATGTTTATTTTAGATTTTTGTTTGAAAAAAGTTTACCTAGAATGTAAAAAAAAATTAACACTGACATAACGTCAGTAAATAAAGGCTTTTGAAAAAAAATTACAAATTTAATATAAAATACATACATATATACATGCATACATAGATACACACATACATGCATGAATGCATACATACATACTGATGTAATATGCATATGCCATAATTCATAAATACCAAAATTATAAACTAGGTTAAGAAAACATGCTTGTTGTACAAAATTTAGTATTAAGTCTTAGTTAGTAAGTTTTAGTAGATGTAGCAACATAAAACTAGGTTAAACCGTAATATATAAGAGATAGGAATGTATAAGAAAAGACGTTCTTCAGCGGTGATCGCTTGATGTGATAATAAGTGATAATAAATAATGTTCTATGTTAATTGTGTTTATTTATAAGTGCACGTCGGAAACGATCGGCGTATACGACACATACATACATACACACATACATTATATATACATACACACTGCACTTATACTATATTCTAAAGATTATAGCCTAGTATTAATAACCTATGAAAGTAGCCAGCATTACTTTTTTTCAGCAGTGAAACTAGAAAAAAATACTTACTATAAGGATCTCAAATTTATGAATATTTTTTCAAATAATATTACATCAATAAAATAATAATCGAACTATGTTTAAAACTACTTAAAAACATAAAAATGTATTCAATTTTCTCTATGATTTTAAATTGTAACTACGACTATATTTGACTGTTTCTTGTTATTTTTGTGAAAAAATGTTTTTTGAAAAAACTTCATAAATGGATCGCTTTTTTTCCTTTCAAACACGACAGCTTTCGCGTTCAAATTTAATATAATAACATACCCGTCCTTGTGACATATCCGAAATAGTGGCGTTAGATGTCATGTAAAGGATATTCACGTTTAATTTGATTCTGTGACGAGTGAAGAATGTATTGGTTTTATAATACCAAATGTGTTATTTCTGCATTGTTATTTTTCGTTAAATATATTGTTCGAGTCGTATAATTGGTCTAAAAGTTTGTAAATTTAACAAAAACTATTATTAAAGCTACCTATATAATGCTTTTTTGATTTTTTTAGATTACTAATCTGGATATTTTTTTTTTAAATTATGGCAACTGTAGAAATATCGAAACATTTATCTGTGTAATTTGTAAATAAGTTACCGTTTTCAAATAATGTAACTATATGTAAGTATAATGTATTCTGGTTACCTACTAGGTGACACAGATGTGTGCGAATCGAGGTGAGTACTTTACACCAGACACCCGTATTTTAAAACGTTGGTAGGTATAATGCTTACCTCTTATTCACTAAAGATGTGTCATTTATTTTCTTTTAATATAGAAAAGTTTTTTTTTTTGGATATTAAAAGTACCAATTCACTTATATCCTGTTAACAACACGATATTAAATATTTGCTTTCAGCAATGTTTACATCAAATATTAGAGTTTGGCTTTTATATTTATATTTTCGTGAGGCGGTCTAAGTATAATACAAGAATAATTGAAATTTTAATGTTTATATAGTAATTAGTAGTTATACCTAGTATTCATACGGCTCAATAAGTTTATAAGAACTCTGTTTGAAATTCAACAACCAAAAACTTTATAAAGATTTTTACTTTGACTTTACTAAGATTTTCGCGAGAAATTATTAAATAATATTTTATATCAATAATATTCTGAATAAATAATTAGATTAAATAGTTAAACTTTTTTTTTAACCATTATTCAAAACATATGTACTTACATAACGAATTATCAAATATGCTCACTCCTCTTTTTATCCTTTAATAATGCATTTATTATAATTTTTAGAAATTTAAGTATACTTATAGACCATATTTCAAGTTCTTAGATTATTTAAACCATATTAAAAGTATGTCTTGTGTCGATACAAACCTACTTTTTCAAATGTGAACCACCTTTTTATTACCGTAAAATATAAATTGTTGTTTTTTTTGTAAACGATCATGTCTTTAAATCGGAATTTTCGCTTTGTGTTATTTAAATGTATGTATTATTGTATTAAAAATAATAGTCCTTGATAACGTTTTTACATAGGACATAAAATATATGTAATATTTTATCTAGTACTTAATATACTCGGACAATTTTTCACAAATTTATAATGTTAATTGATTTATAAATTAATATAATTTTAAAACAGTCCCCATATTTTCCAAACATTTATTACCATGATCTATGTGCTATCCTTGATACACTAAGTTGAATAACTCGAAAACTGCTCGTTAAAATTTCGATTTAGATAAATCAACATTTTAAATTTTGAGCAGAGAGAGGAATGTATTGATTTTACAACGATGTGTTTTTTTCTTTTGTGTCTGTCACCACGTTTAAGAACAGTAAAGTGCTCAGATTTTCTTCATCAGCATCTTTTCCGGTAGGAAAGTGAATTTAGTTAGTAGTTCAGAAGGTCAAAAATAAAAAATTCTTAATAGAGTCTAAACGCATTGGGAAAAACAAAAAATAAATTAAGGAAAAACGAAAAGTTTTACGCAAAGCCAATTTTTGATAAAATCGATTTTGATTTTTGGTGTAACACCAAAAATAATCATAGTAGATATATGAAATTTTCACAAAATATTTATATGGGCAATTTCCATACACAATAAAATGTTCAATATATTTTGACATTTTTTGAGCTATTTATAGGCATAATAAATTTTCGGATTTTTTTGATTTTTTTTTTTTTACTATTTTCAATAAAATTTTTTTTTATTGGTCAAAAAATTTGAAAATTTAATAGAAGGTTATTTATAACTTGTTGTTATTGAAAATTAAAAAAAAAAAGTTGAACGTAAGTCTCCAACAGTTTTTTATAAGCGTATAAAGTTAAAATTTCGACAAAATACGTAAAAATCACGAAAATTTGCAGTATTTTTTAATTAGGAAATTCATAAAAATTTTTCTATGTAAATATAAGATTTGAAAATTTAACACAAGATTTTCTATAAGTTTTTCTACCTTACTAAAAAAGAAAAATTTTATCAGAAAGTCAAATTAATTTTTTATGGACGTTATAAATTAACGTTTTTAGATATTCACCCATTTTCTCCGAGAACGGTTTTCTTATCTTGATATAATTCAAAAAGAAATTATCGTTGACATTTGAAAATTTCAATTATTGTACGTATATAATTATTAAATATTTCAATAAATTATGCGGTATTACAGTTATGTATTTATTGTTTTTAAAATGTAATTTAAACTATATTATTATATGTATGTACTATGAAAATTAAATTATTATTATAAAACATTATTATTTTTTGAAAAAATTTATAATTGATTTATGCTTCCTTGAACTTAGTTCCAATTTTTCAATAATATTTTCTAGAGTGAATAAAGCTTCAAAAACCTCGACATTGACTTCTGACTAGAGCGAAAAGTTACGTAATTTTTTCAAGGATGAACTGGCTTCTTTTAAAGTCACAAGAGGTAGAGGATTTGTGTCGTCTTTAATGTTTTCGTCAACGCTTAATGGTTTTAATGCTTTTAAGCATATAAAGAGATGCATCGTCCTGTTACCCGTAAGTCATCATAACCTTCCCAAACCTATCTCATTTTTTTGTACCCAATTTGTATCCATTTGTACCCCCCCCCCTTTAAAAAATTTGTACCCCTCTCTCTTTTAATGTATAAAATAATTAGTTTTTATCCTAAGAATTATTCGCTAAGAATCAAAAAAATATACTACCATGATTGTTTTTTATAGATATTTTAAGTTCAAATTTGGATGAAATTGAAATTTTAATGAAGAATAACAATGTTAGTTATTTCGTTGTAATTAAAAATTTTTTTTTCGTGGGTGCTCGAAACTTTTAAAGTACCTATATCATTATATTTTATACAATCAATTAAATTTTCAAACGCATGTTTTCTGCAAAAATGAATTCAACCTACTGTAATATTAATGGTAAAATGAATTATTTTAATAGTAATAGTATCTTAAAATAAACTTAGTTATGTAGGCTGACAGACCATCTTCGCTCAGATTCATTTTTCATATACAATGATTTATATTATTGAATACAAATTTAACACATCCATGAAAGTGATCCACTCGATACCTATTGTACAGCAGAGAGGTACTCACTTGCCGACTTTTTTAACATTGTATTTTCTTAACAATTACCAGTAAAATGCATTTGAAAAAAAAAGAAGTTTATACCGTTACAGGACACTATAATGGCATAATACGTTTCTAAGAAATTGAAAACATGTTTTTTAAGTATACTTAAAAAAAAAAACTATAAAAATTAGAATTTGAATAAACACATAATGAAAAGAAAAAAATTGGGGTGAGTATTCATAGTGAATATTATATAACTATATAGGATTTAATACAAATAATATATTATATAATATTATAATTGATATTAGCTACATAAAAATAAAAATTTAAATAATATGGCAATAATGTATAGTTTTAAACTCGTGTAATAACCAAATCTACATGATTTTCAGGGACAAGAGTGTAAATAATCCATTATTATATTATGTATATTATAGTACCATTCTTGTCCTTTTATATAGCTTATATATAGCTTTATATATATTTGGTAAAATTGTAAACATGACTAGTAAAATAAAATAACGCTTGTAACAATTACATTTACTACAGCAAAACGCATAGATATAAATATAACTATATTATATATAATATCGAATTCAAACCACATTATGTAATACAAATAAATCGATAAAAATATAATAATATTTAATGGCCTAATAATAATAATAATATTATATAGTTATCGCAGAAATCACTCAAACCAGGATTCGTAGGGTTGTATTAAAGGTTAATGTGATAAGACTATAGTATCCATTTTTATTCGTTAAAAAAATCAACAACATTTCTGGATTTTCACTTGGTAGACGTGGTGTAAAAAATTTATTGTCGTTAAAAGTCTCTTTCTTTTTTCAACTCTATCGATTTACGCACCTCAATCTCTCACGTTCTGTAGTCTTAACAGTTAACAATAGGTACCGAGTTAATATACACTGTCAGTTTAAAAAGATAAATTATATTATCTTTAGCATTGCTTGTCGTTATCGCACTTACTCAATATCTTATTTCAATCTTTTAATGATTTAATTACATTTTAAATCCTAAAAACGTATGGAATAACTGTCGTACAATATTATTATTTATGCTAATATAGATCATACAATATATATATATATATTATTAATATACAATATACACACTATCTTTGCGGCGGTTTCGATATCTTTAAAATAAATAATATTATTACACATTCAGCTAGTCCTCATCAAATGCCATAAAATATATACAAATAATGACGTTTTGGTATAACTTTTAATACGTCAGTACGTCGTCACCGGACTAGAATAAAACTAATAAATAGCAAACAGCCAATACCTTAACCTTTAACCACCTGCGCCATTGCGAATTGCGAATTATTTCGTTAGTTTTATTTCTTACATTTATGAACAAAAATAAGGTAAATTCTATTGTTATTGTAAATGGTTTATAAATTACCAAAATATACAATTATGATAATAATAGGTCTCATAAAAATAATATAAGTTATAAATATTAGCATTTTAAATATTAAATTATATTAATATTAGATACCACTTGTAGAATTGATATTTTGTCTAAATAATTATTATTATAAATGCTGTATGAACTCATTAATTTAAACCAGAATACAATACCAAATGAGTAATAAGTATTTTGTAAACAGTTATTTTTTAATCAATGTTGTAATAAGTTTTAAAAAATATCATTTACTTAAATATTACGGACAACAAAATATTATTATTTAAATTATATTTAAATGACTGACAATTTTCTATTGAAAGATCAAAAGAAGTAGAGAAAATAACGGAAAACGATTAAAATACATTCCCAAGTGGGCAATTTTAATGGGAATTTGAAGTTACGTAAATACAATAATGTATACCAATAAAACACAAGAAAGAAATGAACGAATTGGTGTAAAAAAATAAATAAATAAAGGAATTGATTTCTAACTGTTCTGTTTGGTATTCTGTAGCCAAAATCGGACCTTCGGGGTTAATAAGATAGCATTGTATCACAATCGTTGGCCAACATTTATATCAATTAAAGATCATGTCGTGTTTGGACATGAGGAGGCTTTTATAGCTTACGATAAACAATGACTAGACGTGAAAATTTTTTGAGAAAATCGAAATACCTCCAAATCGTACCTACACATAATATTAAATACTCTATTTAATCCATATATTATACTGTAATATATTTTATTTTATAAGTATATCGAGTTGTAAAATATCTGAAATGAGCGAAACGTGACGAGTGTCGTTCGGGTTCAGCGTATAACCTGACGATTTATTTTCGTTTATTTGTGTGTGTCAAAAATTATTTCTTAAAAACAATGTCTATTTGTTATTTAAATTTTTAATTATATTTATTGTAAATTTTGTTAGTTGAATTGTGAATTAATTATAACAAAAGATCATTACTTCGTATTACTGGTACGCTATGAAATTTAATTAAAAACTTAATTATAAAAGTAACTGAAACCTCATAAATATATTGGTATTATTAGTTTTAACTTAAGTTCAATCTTGTTGATGAATTTTAAAGTTTAAAACTTTCTTAAAGTATTGTTTTGCGTTAGATATAAATCTATATAAAGTAGGTAGGAACCTAATATCTAGATACCTGCAAGAGCGTATGTAAAAATAGTAAATATATATTTTATGCTACAATAACTTTATTAGTTTTAATTCGTAATAATACATATTTTCATTATTTATTGTAACATAACCTTCTGATCATAAGGTATAGCAAGAACGTATTAATACAATAATAAAAACAACTACTCTATACCATTTATTATATATTATATTATGCTGAAAAACCCTCGACACTAGCTTAATCTGTCACTCTAAATTATTTTGAAGACGAAATTGACTTAAAAAAAAAAAAAATTTTGTATAATTTATGTCATATACTAGTTTTCAACTATGGTTTTGTGATTGTTTAAAATTGTGCACACTATATGTAATACATATTAATATGTTATAAAGGTTAGGTTATATAAAAATATATAAATGTAATGATGATTATTGATTAGAAAGTTTTAAGACTTATAAACGTTATAATTTATATAGTTATTTCATTTGTACATAAAAAAACCTATTTTCTTTATAAATTAACAAACATTAATAATTTTAAGAAATTATACACACACAGGGTGATTCACCAAGCATTCTTACCACCCTATTTTTCTATCTTTCATTTAAATATACATAATAGGTGTTTTTGTCCTAAAACCATTTTGGAGCGATTTTTTTTTTTGAATCTAAGTAGTCGTGTATTTGGTGTCTACTGAAACACTCCGTTGAAGAGCTCTTTTAATAATTAATTTATTGGAGTTCTGATTTTAGTAGAAGTATACCTACTTATGATCTATATTTTGAATTTTCATACCATTTAAGGAGTGTCCTTCCTGTAAATGTATAAAAAGTTGTAATATATATTATGTCTAAAATTCTAAATCGAAAATCGAACTAATAGTTTTTAATTTATTTAACTTAGGATAATAGGCCTATGATAATAGATTTTGAAGATATGGGGCCTATGAATTTATTTCAAAATTATAGTAATTAAAATGTGTTTTTTAATGTTATATAATTTGTAAAAATTGTCCAAGGATCTACAATAAGCACTAAATCAAATAAAACATACATTTTATATTTTTGTAAAACAATTTTTAAGGACTATTATCTTTAGTATATACATTTCATATACTTAATAAATAACTCGTTAGAACTTCGATTTAGATACATCAAAATTAAAAAAAATTATTTGTTTAACAATTACATTGAATAATTGTATATCACATCAAAGTATTTGAAAATATACCTAAAAATTCCATAAATTAGAATTTTAAATAATTCATTATTAAAATAAAAAACGTGGGTGAGTATGCTTAGTGAATGAATTAGTATAAATTAAAAGTTTTTATTTCATTATATAATACGCACATTGTACAACACGCATAATAATAATAATATTACTGAAAAATAACAGCCATATAGTGCACTGATGTTTTAATTTACATTTTTCATAAGTGTATGTGTTATATATAATAGACGACCCAATCAGTATAAAAAATTCCAATTTCAGTAACGATAAACTTATTTATAGTCATTGTGGACACATGTGTTTAAGAATTTGTGGCGTTTTAAAGAAACTAATTTTTAAAAGTGGACAATAAATACTGCTTAAAAATAATGATGATATACCTTTACGCGGTCTCTCTTTTTCAGAAACACTCAGTACATATTACAATCATAAATTTTTTTACATAATACTTATTATTGTAGTGCTATTTTGTAATAATACATACGCATTTTTAAATTAATATACATTGTAAATATTCACGTCACCACCGTCATAAATATCTTAATATATTATACGTAGGTATCAGTATAATGCTGTATAAAATATGTATTTTATACTGAAATAATTATTTTAATAACCACTTTATAGTATTATCTTAGAATTATATCTTAACTATTACGTAGGTATAATAGTATAATATTAAAACTCTCAAAAATGTCTGAAGATATTTCACTAATTAGGCTAAGTTCATTCAGGTCGTACACGATTCATGAAAAATGATATGCAGAAGCAACCAACAACGATATTAACACGTATGCTTATAGGAGTAGTATATTATTTATATATAAAAATAAAAGTTCTGTCTTATATAATATCCCAATTAATTTCAGACTTAACTGATATCGTTAGCCCGATAATTTCTCTCCTATCAACGGTTCTAAATACACACTTTTTTCATTTTCAAAAACGTTAGTATTTTTTTTTTTTTTGTGTGATAATATTTGTTTATCTTTCAAAGAATCTATTATTATAGATATTATTTGCTATGGTTATTTTCGAAACTTTTTAACATACGTATAATATAACAGCGTATAAAATAACATGTAATGCTTAAATTTTAAACAAATACCAATAAAACACAATTCATACTACGAAATGAAAGTGATACAAATTATAAATATGAAAGTAGAAGCAGTAGAAGATAACAAGGATATAAATATATAATAATAATTATGTATAATAAATATAGCTGATAATTCATAAATATATTGTTTTTTAAAGAAAAATTTATAAACGAAGAGGTATTATTTCCCATGAGTTTAAAAGTGATTTCAAAAGTTCATGTGAATAAAAAGTAGTACTAGCTCTGTTGTATAGTAGATTTCGAATATATCTATCACACATCATTGAGTAGGTCAGTTCAATGACTAATATTGATGTGTTACATTTGAATTCATTAATAAATCATTGTATGCGAAAAACCAATTCTGAGCGAAGGAAACGAAGTAATAGTTTATGTATTATTATAGATAAATAGCTTGAAATTAGGAAGTCTATATATTTTAAAAATTAATTTGTTTATAAAAAAATGATAATGCATATTGTAATAGGTAATGGAATGTTTGAACTTAGTTGTTTACAATGTTTTTCATCATTTTTTTAACTACTGTAAAAATGACTCACAAGGAACCCTCGTTATTAAATTGTCATACTTTTTAATCAAAAAACAAAAATTATTTGTTTGACATAAATTAGTAAAAGAAACTATTTATAGATTAAACTATATTTCATTAGACAAATAATTATTTATAAATAAATATTTTTAATATCAATTTTCTATAACTTTACATAGGTACGTACAGTTAAATTGCATAACTTAACTATTATATAATATATTAACTAAGAAAAGCTTTTAAATAAAACACCTAATACAAATGTTTATTTCTATTTTTCATTGTTTATGCGAGTGAGAGTGGTGAGAAAATATATTGAACACCGTTAAATAGAATTAACCACCAACGATTTTCCGGCAACGAGAATGAAAATTGTTTCTTCATAAACTCCTTACCGGAATAAACATCACGTTCGGGCTAATGAACGCTTTTAATGATAACACTATAACAGTATATTATTAGAATTCATTGGTACCGTTTTTAATGAGAAAACGTTCGATGTGCTCCTTATAGGTATTAATTTTATGCATGAATAAAAAAATGATAAGCAATACATTTTCAACAATGATGAATATTTACAAGGAGAAACGATCTTTTAAACAATATGGGCAAATATGTATAAATGGTATTGAATAAAATGTTTTTAGGTATGCCAATTTAAGATTATGGACAAATCAATATTGTAATAATTCTTACTCTGGGTTTTTAAAGATTTTGATGTATATGGGTAGTGGTAGCCTATAAATGCGCTCAATCGGCATGTAACGTTGTCTTTAGTCAACGTTTAAGAAAAATTTGAAAAAAGTTAATAATTTCAGAAATAACAATGGTCTTATACGTTGAAAGAATTATTCTATATCACATATTTTATATACAAGGTGATTCACCATTTCACCAAGTGTGCTCATCCCCCATTTTTTTCTTCAATAATGAAATTATTCAAATTCTAATTTTTGGAATTTTTAAATGTAGGTACTCAGAGACCATTTTTTCAATTTCTTGAATTTTTTCGTACTACTTAAAAAGTTTCTTGTGGTAATACAAACTTCTGTTTTCCAAATGAGAATCTCACATTTCTACTATAAATTATTTAGTGAATAATTTTTCTGAAAATATTGACGTATCAAAAAATATAATTAAAACTAGGCCAACAGGCCTAACCTAACCTAACAGCCAAATCGGTTCAGTAATTTTCTCGGTTAGCGCGGTCGTAGAAAACCCTTTACAATTTTATATAATAATATATAGCATATATATATGCATGTATATATCGCCATAATTTATTTATTAGCATTATTTGAGGGGGTGGCAAGGTGGGCATTCCCTCTGCCTGATTGTAAAAGCACTCTCATTTTTAGGCTGGTTGTTGGTGAATTAATATAACTATAATTATTACTGTTTTAATTTTAAGTATAAATAATATATTTTGTAATTACTAGAAAGCTATTGTCACAATAATAATTAATATTTATAGTTTTCTAGTTCAAATATAATATATAGACGTCGATACCATAGAAACAAAACGATCACTCTTAAATTTGTGATCCATGATTTCGAAAAAAACATTTATAATAGAAGGTACCTGTTTAAAAATTTTTAATTTTTCAATTATATTTTAGCAATGTCATAATATTGTAATTTAATTTGTTCTACTTCTCTAGAAAAATATAATACGACGCCCACTAAGGTAGATATCATATTTATTTAGCTCCTCCACGTCTTTTTTTACCATAAAATGAGGCTATTTTCACCTTAGACACATATAAAATTATTTAAAACGGGAATTGTATCGAGATAAAAAATGTACGAATGTAAAAATTAGCTTGCAAACAAAGCAATTTGTTTTCTTTTTTAGTTCAGTTATATAGGCATGGGCTGGTCAAAACGTTTGCTCCCTCCTATTAAAAACTGATTGACACCACTGAAATTATTTACCTAAAAAAAATAACTAAATTGACGCCACTGAAATTAGTCGCCTAAAAAATTGCGTAATTGCTTAAAATTTGATTTTTCTTCGTTTAAATCAGGCACAAATAGGCTACGGTACAATATGGTATTAAGCGTAAAGCAGAGTTGCACCAGTTATTATAATATTATAGCATGATTACAACTGATTAGGTACTTTGCAGTTTTTGGGGAAATATGAATTGTATAATTTTATGTATAATTCATGTCGGGTATTTGTTCATGGGTGGAAAATAGAGCAACCAATTCGTATAACAATATTATCTTTTTAAAAAAAATTGGGAAAATACATTATTCATTAATTATACAAAAATAATACTGGCAATGTTTTTTTAATAAATCATTTGTCTTTTGAAACTTAATAAGAACTGTGAGCAAATATCATGTTTAAAACATACTACACTGAAACGTTCAAACATACTGTACGTTTTTATAATGGGTAGAAAATCAATACCATATAACCATATGAACTAGAAATATATTTAAAACCCAAGTTTTCTAATACAGTACAGCAATATTGTAAATGCTGATATTTAAATACCATTTGTTTAAATGTATTTAAAAAGTTAATAATATGAAATTAAGTGCACCAATACTAGTATATTTTGTCGGTTTTATAAATGACTTAAATACCTAGTTTTAAAGTTAACCGTTAGGATAAAAAACAAAAGTATGTAATATTCTCATAAGAAAATAAACTAAAGTCATATTTATTTCTTTTTAAATCTCTGAACAATTAATGATATTCTGAAAAATATTTTTTTTGTGTATAAATAATACAACATATTATCCAAATTGTAGTTAATAAACGACAATGAAAAATATTCTAATACTATTATAATTTTAATCTTTAAAAACAAATAGAAAAAAAAATTAAAATAATTATATAATATTTGTCATACCTTCATACAGGTTATGCAAGTAATTCATTTATAATAGAGAAAATGGTGATGTGAACAATGTAA
>JACXSJ010000332.1:127034-139469 GCA_014851325.1 Pentalonia nigronervosa
GAATTATCTCAATATCAAAATTCACACTAATTTAAAATAAATATTTAATTTTTTTACAATAAATTTTCAAATGTTGTACACAATATAAAAATGTATTTTTAGTTTTTTTTTCCGTTCCGTTCATTTAGACTTGCGGCCCGCGTAATATTTTAAAATATTTTATGTGGCCCAAATGAAAAAAAGGTTGAGTATGGCTGATGTAAATTATAGAAGATAAAATACAATTTATAATTGTACATTGTAGAACCTATAAGGTGAAGGAAGATTCCAAAGCTGTATTTGAAAATATGTTTATTTTAAAGTATATATATATATATATATATAAACATAAACATTTATTAATCATAAAAATATTCTTGGATAAAGTTTTGAATTAATATTAGAAAAATAATTTATTAAAGTAATGCTTGCTAATAAATATAGGACAGATGAAACTATGCTTAATTATTATGGGTTGTTCAATTTTTTTTTTTTTAATAAAATGATAATTTTACAATTTATTTTTAATCATTTTATTTATTTAATATACTATTTTATTTAATTTCTATGATAGGTTTATTTATTTCAGTTAATTTAAGTATTATATTCGTTTTTATTACCAATTGGTATGCGTGTTTTGTTTCATTTTAATTACAGAATTAGACTAGTGCCAGAGCAGAAGTGTATTTACAACTAACTCATAGTATAACTATTAACATAAATCACCACATAAACTTAAATTTAATCTTGAATAATTCATTCGTTTTATGTGATTGATAATTGATAATATATAATAATTGAAATAATTCAATTGATTATATGTAAGTATTTATAAATCGGAATTTTAAATACAATCTTTAATAATAATTACCTAATGATAAAATTAATTCTTAATAAATATGTGTTAAGATTTTAATAAATATTTTAAGCAAATTATTAAATGCAATTTATATTTTTAATACATTTTATTTCACAACTAAAACTTAATCTTCCAATATTAAATATTAAAACTTAATTCTTATCATATGTGAACCATGTGGTGTTATTTTTAGTAGGGAATTAATTTTTCTTTCACACTGTTTTAATTATTAATTTCCTTAAATTTATACTAATCAGAATAAGTAACTAGTAACATTATTTTTGAGTACTATGATAGTATGGTTATAATATTATAGAGGTACATAATATATATATATATATAATGTTTAATAGTTTATTTTTGTTTAGTAGGTATCCGTCTTTTTTTTATTATTTCCATATTACTTATTACAAATGAATAGCAATTAATATAAATTAGAAATAATAATTAATTAACTTTATTTGATTTTACATTATTATATATAAATAAATAGTTTAATACATATTTTAATAATATGTCACTGCACCTACTGTTGGAAAATCAAATAAAAATTTTAATTTAAAAATAAATTAAATTTTACATATTTGTTATAGATGCTTTGTTATTTTTCAATTTCAGGGTCTGGAGCATTTTTAGCATAACCAAGTTTTTGTAACACTAGTTTGATGCCCAAATATACTGAAGGATCTTCTATCGTACCTGATATCTGAAACAATATGTAGATTTTTAATATACCATATAGGTTATGGATACATTACAATAATTTGTTGTTGGTGATTACCTAATTATTATAACATCAATGTCGTATTTATGGATAGCTTAGTAAACTGTGAACTATTTTAGTAATAATTCATTGCTGTTAAATTACAATATTAGAAATTAAAATATCAAAAGTCATGGAAAAATGTGTAAATATTATTCACATTTTTTTATGTTTAAAATAATTAGTAATAAACTTGTTTTCATATATTCGACATTATTGATATTATATACTGTATAATAATAAAAACATGATACTTTTTAAGTGTAAAATATTTAAAGACTAACGTTCAACAAAGATATTGTTAGATGTCTGACATTAATAACATTTTTCCTAACATTTTGTAGTGTTGTCCTTTTTAGGTATCAGATACTTTCGTATTTGATGAAATTGAATAAAAAAAATCAATTAAATTGTTACTTGTGGTATATTTTAAGTTTTACGTGTGGATTAACATTCTAAATGAATGTTGAGAATAGGTATCATATTATATTATTTTAGTATTTAGTTATTAGTAGTCATTGAGTAGATACTGACATAATACTATTTATTAAATATATTAAATGATTGACTTACAATCACTTTATTTCCACTAGCTAAATTTGATAATGATTTTCTAGCTGTTTTTCCCGATCGCGTTCTTGGCAAACCTTGCACAGATGCACACAAATGGAACGATGCAATTGGTCCAATTAAATCTCGAACGTTTTGTACGATTTCGTTGTTAATATCTTCTTCTTTTTTACTGCAATCTAATTCCATTATGTTTAATTTATATACTTTGAAAAATGTTGAACAAAAATTATGATTAACTAACTTTTATTTTTAATATAAAGACATAAAGGTATTTCTCCCTTCGTAGTCTCCGGAACACCGAAAACAGCTGCATCGCCAACATCCGGATGAGATAGAATTACGTCTTCTAATGCAGATGTCGACAGCCGATGACCAGCTACATTGATAACATCATCGTCTCTGGCTGTAACGTATATATAACCATTTTCATCGGTGTAGCCAGCATCCATTGTATCGTAATAACCCTAATGTAATATTTCAAAGGATAATTCATGTATTTCGAATTGAAATTCGTATAATTTTACAATAAAGTTATTGAAGTAAGTATTAATGAATCGTTCAGGGGCTTTGTATAAGCATGTCATGACTCCTGGTGGTAACGGAAGTTTGACCACAATTCGACCCAATTCCAATAACTGACACGGACTACCATCTTCTTTTAAAATTCTCACTAAAATTATAATTAACTGTGGTCATTTATTTTTCCGTGCAAGTAGAATATTTTTCAGTAGGTATTTGTATTTGTATTTGTAAATTTTATCAAAATCAAAAATTATTCTGTTTTATATAATTTTACTAAATTTGTGTATAGATTGTATCGATTGACCACCTATATTCTTAAACAGTTACCATCATATCCGGGAAACGGCATTCCAGCAGAAAACATAGGAGGCTTTAGACTATGTCCGAATCCCAAACATGTAGCTGTAATTGAATGACCAGTTTCAGTTTGCCACCAGTGATTTAAAACAGGCACCTAATCAAATAAGTCGAACTTAAAACTATATTTGACAACTTACATACATAATATATATATACAAATTGTTTCATAAATAACATTTTTTTTAAAACTTACATTCAGAACTTTTCCAGCCCAAGTCAATGTTTCATGATCACAATGTTCTCCAGCCACAAATAGAGTTCTTAGTCTGGAGTAAAAAATATTGTAAGTTATAAATTGATATTATATTATATTATTATGTTATAACTTACGATTTAGTGTTATATTTACTACCAAATTCCAAAACTGGATCTTCTCTTCTGATTACCCTTAAAGCAGTTGGTGCCGTGAACAGTCCGTTCACTTTATGGTCTTGGATTACTCTAAAATGAAAACTTTGTTCAAATTACACTTATACGTATTTTACATTAAAATCTTATGTTATAAAAATAGAATTAATAATATAATAGTATGATAATAATAATATGAGTTTTCCATCATATAGGTAGATACCAATGATATAATTAAAATTCTAAGAATTATTTCCGGAGTAACGTTAATTTATAGAAAAATACAACTAATAAATCCTATAAAGTTAAATTTAGTATTGGTGAATGTGTTTCGGTGATTATTAGAGATAATACAGTAATAATTTTGTTAATATATCCTAACTAATTTAAAATATTTATAAATTTAAATATGATTTACCTAAAATATTGACCAGGATCAGGTGTCCTATCCGGTTTACCTTCATACATAACTGATGTTATTCCAGCGCAAAGCGGACCATAACATATGTACGAATGTCCCACTACCCAGCCCATGTCGGATGCAGTCCACCAAACATCATTTTCCGTCATACCATAAATGCAGCTCATTGTCCAGCATAATGTGGCAATATGTCCACCAGTTGGTCTTACGATTCCTTTAGGTTTATCTAAGAAATTAGATGTATTTTAAATATTATGCACAAAATAACTTAAAATATTACATATTTCGTATGTGCTATCATATAAAAATGTGTCAAAATATTATTGGCAATTTCATTAAATTTATCGATTATGTTTCAATCTAGTTTTATATAGGTACATAGATAATATATTATATGCATTTGAAAATATTTTAAACGTAATAATAAATTAATTGTAAAAATAAGATCCTCTATAGTCTATAATAGTATCTACAGCCTAACGTATTTTAATATTTCAATTCATATTATTATATATTGTTTGAAAAATATATTCTACATACCCGTAGTGCCTGATGTATACAATATATAAAGAGGATGATTTGCTTCCACTGGTACACATGGATGGTGTTTAGCTGTTGATAGTGCATCAGACCAAAGTATATCAATTCCTGGAGTTAACGGAGAATGTTCCATGTTTGGTCTTTGGTATATAATGCAATGTTTAGGTTTTTCTGTTACTCGATCAAGAGCGGTGTTTAGAATATCTTTATACCTAGATTTAAAACCACAACACGAACAATTATTGGTTTTCCATTCATTTTCTTTAGTAGTATAATTTTTTTTTCAAATACCTTACAATTTTGTTCGGTTCAATCCCACAATTAGCTGCTATTACAACCTTAGGAGTAGCATGGTTGATACGTGCACAAAGTTCACGAGCTGCAAAACCTGAGAAATGTAATGTATTCCATTAAAATAACTATAATATATGTATTCATTTGAAAATGATGCATGTACTATTAAAATTAATTGTTCCAAAATTTCCTAAAATTTCACCCAATAAGTTTCTGTACAAGTTTTGTGGCAAAAAAATAAGCTAATTTTATTTAAATAATTATCTTAAATAATTACAATAATCATAACAGTACCTAGATACTAGACAAGTACATGCGTCTGAATTCATTTTTTTTTATAAGAACATTTTTATATTTTTGTGTTGCATAAGAGCTCTTTAGTCTTAATATTAATATTACAAATAATAGATATGAAACTGGCTAAGATATTTTCTTTAAAATTACCTTTAATCATCAATATTGTCAAATATATCACTAAAGGATATTTTCCAAATTCTTTGGATTGCGATTCTAATTATCTGCTACTCTACTCGTCGCTCGGTGTCTCAATAGTTAGTAGGTATATATTATATTATGTATAGATTGTTCTAATTGGTATGCCGAGAAAAACATATTACATACATAAGTTTTTCTATTAATACATCGGCAATCAGTATATAGAAAAATACATAATGCATATTGACTAACCTTAATATTGTTATTGTATTATGCAATATTAGATTATCATAGAATATACATATTCTTACCTCCAAAAACCACAGAATGAACAGCTCCAATACGAACCACAGCCAACATTGAAATGATAGCTTCGGGTATAAGAGGCATATAAATCAAAATACGATCACCTTTTACTACACCTAGATTTACCAAAGCACCCGCCAACAGTGATACCTTAAAATAAAACAAATAATATTTTATATTTACACAGTTTTTTTTTAATATTTTTAGCACAAACTTTTTCATATAGATCTTCGTAAGTAATTTTTGTCACAGACTCGGTCACAGGGCTATCATGGATTAAAGCGACTTTTTTACCCTTACCTGCCTTGATATGACGATCGACTGCATTATAACATGCATTTATTTGTCCTCCTACAAACCTAAAATTTAAGGAAAATATTAGCTTTTATATTAATAAAATAATTGAACTAATCTCACTCAGTACGTAATTTAAAACCAGTTAATAAGTTACTATATATTTATGAATATATTCAGAGAACGGTGTGACCGAGTGGTTAATGGCTATAATCGGACACAACGAGTTGCTTTCCGAAGTTAAAAAAGTAAATAATTTTTTTTACGAATTGTCTCCCAACGATAAAAGAGTTGCCTCCTAAATCTTAACGTAAACGAAAATGGTCTAGTAATAGTTGCCTCCCAATATAGGAGTAAGTAATAAATGTATAAGTACTTTATAGTATTTATAGTAATTTTACAGTTCCTAAACGATTCAAAAATTTATACACATTTTTCATAATAATAATTAAAATATAATATTTTTAATTTGAATTGTATTACTAAATATTTTTTTATTGACTTATTATATATCATTTTTAACAAATGTGTATTATTTGTATAAATGTATATTATATACATCTAAAACTGATATTTTTTAAATATCAAACAATTCACATCATTATCAATATTTTTGTATGAAGTACTTCTTAGACTAGAAATAAAACCACGATTTTTAATATAATAATACAGAAAAATATCTATATTCTATATATCTATAAGAATAATGTTTATCATTATTATGTAAAATGATATTAAATATATAGTATTGTAAACTTGATTTTTTATAACTATAATACAATATAATATGTATTATTTATAATGTACATAAATTCATAAATTTCTTATTAAATTCATAAACAAGTAAATTGTAATCATACCTACCCACATCATGGAAACTCATATAGGATCTATGACAACACAAACGCTGTCTGTCAAGTTTTTTCTAGATAAAATTCACAATTAAAAATTACACGTATGGGTACTTTAGGTATGTATAGATTCTAGGAATTGTTTTTCAAATGCGTTTATTTATCATTGATTTCTAATTTAAAATTACATTGTTACAATAGATAGGTAACTTAACCTTCGTTGGAATGAGATACGAGAGACAAGTGTAAGATAATTAGTAATTTCGATAATATCCTATGGTATTTTAGAATTTGAACAGAGCGATGAATATATTGATTTTACAATAATTATTTTATAATTTTTTGTATACCTGTTATTACCTTTCGGAGCAGTAAAAAAGTTTTGAATTTTTTACATCAACATCTTTTTTTATAGGAAAGTGAATCTAGTTATTACTATGGGGGTTAAAAGTAAAATATTTCCTAGTAGTTTTCAATAGCGTCGGAAAAAATACAATAAGTTAAAAATGCATAAAAAGTTTTCATTTTATTTCCAAGATTTTATAATTTAATACATGATTCCTCATAAGTTTGTCTACCTTTAACAAAAAAAATGTTTACCGGAAAGTCAAATTAATTTTTTACGAGCATTTTAAATTCAATTTTTTTCTATATTGAATATTCCGTAAACTAACGATTTCTCATTACACGATTTTTTTATTTTGTTGTAATTCAAAAACGTATAACTGTGGATACTTGAAATTTTAATCAAATGTTAACATTAAAATTAAAATTTTCAAAATATTTCGACTCTTTTTTAGCTATTTATTGATATATAATTTTTTTTTGAGTTTTTAGTTATTTTTCTATACCTATGTAAATATTAATAAGAAAATATTCACTGGGCCGAACAGTTTGAAAATTGAATACAAGACTCTTGTTAAGTTGAAGTTAAAATTTTATAAAATGTTCGATTTTTGTAGTTAAGGATTGAAAAATTTAAATAAGGTTTCTCATAAGTATTTAATACTGTAACCAAAAAATCTAAAAGTTATATAAACCCAATGTGTTTATATATATTTTTATAAGCAATGATATCTTAAAATATACTTGGCAATATCGTAGATTGTCTTCGCTCAAAATGGTTTTTTGTATACAATTTTTTTAAATAATTGAGTTCAAATACCATGTATAACACATCTATTACAGTGACTCCTCTATTGACACCTACTGTACTTACAGCAGAGTGATACCCATTTTCCAATCTTTTTTATTTTTGCATATAATAATTTGGCACCCACATTATAATATAATCCAATATATATCAAAAGTAAATGAATAAACAAGTTGTAGCTGTTAAACTATGCAATAAATACAGCACCTACTATTTGAAGATAGCATACGACACCAAAAAACTTTATATAGATAATTATATCTATAAACACAATATAGAATATGACACGTTACTAACTTTTTCCTTCCTTGTAATTGGATAAGATCAAAATAATTTAAACCTGAGACCAAAACTCAAACAAATTTTAAATTGTTAAACCATTCTGATTCCTTAAAAATGTTAAGCTAAAACAATTAAACATCTTAAAGTTTTTTTGGAGTAAGTACCTTCTATGTATAGTATTCATGTATGTATTCTATGTATTATGCAGTATAATATGTAAAATGTTATATATTATATTTACTACTAAATAACACATATTATTTCAGACGCAATTTGAATTAATTATCAAATGCAATAGGTACTATATTATGACTTTATGTATTGAGTTTGTATAAATAACAATACTTAATAGATTATTTGAATAAACGTAATAATGTAAATATATTATACATTATTTAATCTCATACGAAGTATAATAATAGTTTAATAAAATGTATTCATAAACATGAATCCTATTATGACTTTGTCACGGGTGATTATCAACCTTGGGAATTGGGTGAACTCTCAACCCTTGAGCATTTTCTAAAAATCTACAACAATATCTACCTTACAATAATAATTTGGACTTTAAAAAAATTTTTTTTATTAGAATCTTTATAATAAATCTACTATACTTTGAAAGTTATAAAATGTAAGGTAAAATTAAGTTTAAAACACAAAAAGAATTATTTTATATAGTTATAATCAAAAATTATTATTTTATCGTTTATAAAAATTATAAATACTTTCAATTCTGGTTTATTAAATATAAATATAAAAAAAATTATAAATTGAAATAATATATTCTCATTTAATATTAAACACTAATAATTGAATATAAAATAATTTTAACCTTTAGGTATTGTATATCACAAAACATTAGTTTATTATACTAACATACTATTTAAATATTTTTTGTATTTTTTTTATTTAATTTAAATAAATATACAATATGTGTATAAAGTAAGGCATCTTTGTCAAGAATCACTGGTTTAAATGATAATATTTTTATTAAAATTATTTTCAAATACTACGTTTTCATAATATATTTCCAAAACTTTAAAGCTCTATTTAGTAGTACCTATTATACCCATATATCGTATTACCAATTTATAATTTCATAAAATATAAAAATATAAATGTTGAATTATTTTTCTATGAAAAATATATAGGAGAATAAGATACAAATCTTGATTTTAAATATTCAATTTATCTTTAATCAGATGGGAAAATAATTAAACTCTTTTTCATATTTACCAATCAGTTAAAGGTTGAGCACTATTGTCTAAAACTTTATCCCAGGGCTTGTACCAATCGACTACGGCGCCGACTTCAGCCCAGAAACCTTCAGGGTCTTCTAGAGATTGACGGTATGCTTCTTCATAATTTTTAGTTGTATTTACTAAAATAACGATTAATAAATTGTACAATCTTAATATGAGAAGAATTTAGTACAATAATTGTGGTAAAGGAATAAATTATTACCATTTTGGTTTACATGGAGTGATTTGTTTCTATTTGGTACCATATTGTTGTCCACGTAATTATTGTAAACAAAATATCCTAATCGAAATATAAAATAATAATAATAGATTAAATGTATAACATTATGAAAAAATAATTGGAAAATATATATGCACATATACTAAACAATAAAATTAATAAATCACAAAAACAAAATGTCAATTATTACTTCAATGTATAAAGAAATATACAGAATTTATAACAAAAAAACACTCCTGCCGGTAATTACAATTAATTTTCTTTATTACACCCACAACTATTTTTATTTAATGTAAATAATTAACATAGAATTTTAAACAAACACATTGAAATTAAAAAAAAAAAAAAAAAATTTGATACTAAAATGATTTGAAATGCGGTGTCTAAAGCTTTAGCAGTGCTGTTCGATTAACGACCTTTGTTTCGTTTAATTATTTATAATTATGTATGTAGATTAATTCAAATTTGTAATAGACAGTTAATGCTATGTATCTAATTTCATTGATGAGTTAATATTTATATCAATTGTATTTATCATTACCTATGTAAAAGAAATAAAATAAGCAAAAAGACTTAAAAAATAATTTAAATATAATGTTTTTTATTCAATTGAATTAAATTAAATAAACAATTATAAATACAACACTTTTTAAGATTAAAATATGTTCAATAATTCTTTTGTATTTATTGATTACGAATTTTCATCGAAAATGTGTTTAGTTACAAAACTATTATATCCTATACTATACAATATGCATGTTTAGACATAATTTCACGTTTAGACCATAATGGTTTATTCCCAATAACACTGATAACAAAAATTACCTATGGGTTTTATTAATTTTATAATAAATATACATATTTAATAATTTCATTTTTTTTTTTTTTTTTGATTTGTTGTTTTAATTAAGTCATAAAACCATGTTCGGAAGTTTTACCAAATGAACTCGATGCAAAATTATACGTGTAATACAAATGGCCCCATTTGTAATTATAATTCAAACAATCAAACTCACATCCTGGTATTGTTTTTGCCCTATGACATACCTAGTACGATGTATATTATACAATATAGTTTAATATAATTTTTTTTCAAAATTTTCATAAAAGAAATCCTATATTTATTGTTTTTTATTTGTAACTGCTTACGTTAAACAATATATATAATATTACATACTTATTAATTACATAGCGGTAAATGGTGAATTGTTTATGTCGAAGAGCTAGATATACAGGATCTTTTTGTTTTAAATTTTTGTTTGTAGGTACAGTAATAAGTGAAATCATATACATATATTTTTTATTTGAAGTGAATTTTTTTAAATTACTATTTAACGAAAACGTTATATGCACATAACATTTTTATTTATTTTATAATACGTGCTATACTTAATAGAACTATACAAACGAATATCTTTTTTTATGTTTAGGTATTATGTACCTATAATGAATTTAAACCTTGTTTTATTGTTTCGTCGTATAACAAACCTGATACTTCCAACTCCCATATAGATTCTTTTTAATAGTAAAAGTAAATCATTAAATCAATTATAATGTTCAATAAGTTATAGAGACACATCATAGTTCCACAATTTAAATATGTTATGTTTTTTATTTTCTCAGTGTAGGGTTCTCAGAATAAATAGGTAATAGGTATTAACTAGTATTGTTATTATTCGAGTACATATTTTGTGTGCCAGTAACACCCAAGTTCATTTTAAAAAAATGTTGCAAAATTACAAATTTTACTCCGTCACCCATCACCAAATTGTAGGTTCTGAGCGAAGCAATGTACCTATATATTGGTTTCACAATGATGTTTGTTTTTTTATTTATTTTAATTGTGTCTGTATAGGCATACTATAAGTAATCGAAATAATGCTTTGATTTTCAACTTCAGCATTTTTTCTTTTAGAAAAATGAATTTAGTTGGTACTTTTGGGTATATTTTTGGCTAATTTCCAAAAATTTTCAATAGCTTTGGGAAAAACAAAAAAAAAAAATAAATGAAGGAAAAGCGGAATTTTTTACGCTATTTTATGCTTATAATACTTATAAAAACTAACTACTGACCAATTCGGACTATCTTCCACTATTTTTCAGGATTCGATGAAAAATTATTTGTAGACTAAATCACTTGATTATACCTATGTACATTTTTTACTAATTCTTATTTTTCTTTAGTACCTGCCATAATATGAGCCAAAATCATTAATTAAAAATCAAATTTTGTATTTTAAAACCAGTACCTATTAAACGTATTTTTTTTAAATATTTGTGAAACTAGGGTATTGATAAATGTATAATATATTGCACATAAGCATAACCCCCTATACTTAAAATTAATCTTGTGGGCCCCAAAATTATATTATTATTTTTTATTCGACCTCAATAGAGGCAAAAAATAATAAAATAACTCGAACTGTTCATATATTTGATGTGCAGTTTTAGTTAGTAGTTCTATTCTTCTACGGAGTTTATTTTATAAGCGATTGCAGATGCCGTATGAAAATCGTGATTTTGCTTTGAAACTTGGAAATTTTAAATTTCATTTAGTAAAATATAACAAAATGATTTTCTCAAATAACAATATAATTTACCATAATAGGTAATGTAATTGTAATATAATATCTACTATCGATGAATGAAGGTTTAAAGCACATAGCTGTCATAGCTATATGGATCCAAATAACTTATATCCCCCAAAATTATAGTTTAAATTTTGTAGTTCTATTCTACAGGCGAAGAATCGCCTAAAGCAATTTACTCATGAAGTTATTGCATTTAGATAAAATGAAAAACAAATGTGTTTAAAAACATCAAACACTGCGTATCCAATCCAGACACGGGGTACTATAGGACGACATCATTACAGTACTTGGACGGCGTGCTATAACTATAAATAGCACAAAAAATATTTTGAAAATAATTATTTCATGCCTACTAAATGTTAATATAAATACCTTTTAGCAG
>JACXSJ010000332.1:139569-152142 GCA_014851325.1 Pentalonia nigronervosa
GATATAATAATTTATCCAGTTATCCACCAAAAAAAAAAAATATATGAAAGTACTAAGCTTCAGATATAATCTTTGAAAAAAAAAATATATAACATTATAATTCTATATTCTATCTCAAACTAATAAAAATATATTATAATAAATGCAGCAATACTTACTTTTCTTTTTCACTTGGTTATTATGGTTTATGGAAATGTATTACCTGTATTAACATTGTAAAAAAAAAGAAAAACTTACCAACTTATGGGTCATGGGCCGTGACACAAACACAAAACTCCTAATTACATACAATTTCACCAAACAACAAAAATAAGTCCATAATAGTCTTAATGTTTAATTTTACTTGATATTTTGTTATAATTATATTTTTTTATTAAATGTAATTTTAATTTCAAAATGTATTTTTTATATAACAAGCAACTCATAAATAAATCAATAACTATTCAGGTACTCAATAATATAAATTAAATAATGTGGAAGTCAAGGCTTAATAATTTGTTTAATAATTGTAAAAGCTGTACTTTGCTCAACCAGTCAATATGACAACATTTTTATCAATAGTTTAGTTATAAAATTCTATTTGTTTAAAAGTTTATAAGTATATTCAATAAAATATGAATTTCCGACAATAGTGTTTCTTTAAATGTAACTAGAACTTTGCTAAAGTTGAATAGTAATTAATTATAATTTAGAATACACAATTTATAGTATGATATTGTGATATAGTACGATAGCATAATTTGCAGTCATGTTTTAAAACAGATTGGAGAAATTTTGGATTTCGAGCGCCATCTGTTGGACATAATTTCAAACATTCTTCAAGAACCAATAATAGAAAAAAAATTATATGAACTTTGTTTATGAACAAACATAACTAAGCATTGATTCTATGTACATTTATTTTTGTGTATGACAGAATATAATACACAAGTTTTACATTTTTATTTTATTAAATTTTTTTATCTATTACTGTAACGTCCATAATGGGTAAGTGAATTAATAAAAATACACTAATATTAATACACATTGAACATAATTATTGAAAACTAAAAACTATGAAGACAACAATCAACAAGTAAAAAAACCGGATATCACTATAGTTATGATAAGTAACATGGTCGCTGCAGCCCGTTAATTTCCCCCTCATAGGAAGTAACGTTATAAAACTTAACCGCACCCTATCCACCCTCTGAACTTTCGTTGTCAGTCAATATTATCTTTTTTCATGGCAAATACTAAGGTATATTTTAATTAGTGATCGTGGTTAACGCTGTAGCAGGAAGTTATAAGGACCAAACCTTTAACTTTTGTTGTGCTCACCATTGATAATATAAGAATACTAAATATACTTAAGACGGGCATCTATAAAAAAAAAAAATAGGAACAGTATAGTTAAGGCACTGTAGAGAGGCACTCTATATAGGGCCCTAGTATAGTTTAGATATAATATCCACTTTGATTATACCACGGAATAAGATAATAGATAATATCATGATATAATAAACTTATCATAGATAATATGTTATCAATATTCATGTTCACACTTCCCAGACATCCATATTCCGCCAGATCGTATTTACAACTTTATTATTAATTATAGTGTTTTAATATAGTTTACGAATTACGCAGTGTTGTGCAAAACAGGAAAGTTTGAATTTTGCCCTTCGGCATTTTTGTCGTTTGTTCGTTTGTTTAAATACGAAAAACGTCGGAAAGTCAATATTAAAGTGCAGTCAAAACCGCGAGTTGCAACAAAGCACAAGGTGCAGTCCCAGAATAGGTAACACTAATCGTTTTTATTCCATATTGCTCATTAGTCATTATCTGTTTTGTCCATGATTATTATTTGTCTTCGACTGTCATAAATGCATTAACAATTTCTCATTTCAGATGGCCAACCTTTATAAAAATTACTTGAAATTGTTGAAACAATGGCCATTAGACCCCAGTAAAACTGGCAGGTAGCTAAATCTTTGCTCTTAACATTTTTCTTTGTTATTTTTTATAATATTATCTTATATACATATTTCATGATTGAATTTTTCAAAATAACATGATTGGTGACAACAGTAGTAACTATTTCATGTATTGTTTAGAGATCTAGGTGAACACATCCGCAAAGAAGTAGGAGCGGCTTTCAGCTCTGGTGATTCCTTTCGTGGTGATACCATAAAGTGCATAAAGAAATACGAGTCCCTCAAACGTCTGGCTGATAACCACTATTGTAACAAATACAAGCGTTCGATCCAATCATCAGCATCTGGGCTCAGTTGTCAACATTGCACAACTGTATTGTCCAGAGAATCTCTAGAGATTTTAAATAATCAAAATGAAGGCTTCTTTAAGACAACTTTTAACAAAATCAAGGACAAAATTAGTACGCCAACACAACAGCAGGCCTCACAAGCCAGTACTGCTGGAAGAAGCAATTAGTTTTCTGTCACCGCAAAAGGGCCATAAAATTATAGACATGACATTTGGTGCTGGGGGACATACAGAAAGGATTCTGCAAGAAAATGATACAACAGTTGTTTATTGTTTGGACAGAGACCCAACAGCATGTGCCTTGGCAAAACAACTTTCTGAACATTATATAAACAGGGTGGTACCTCTGAAGGGCAAATTTAGTGATTTGCCAGTTCTGTTAAAAAATTTAGGATGCAAAATGAATAGCTTTGATGGTATTTTATTTGATTTTGGTGCTTCCTCTATGCAATTTGACACGGCCTCCAGAGGCTTTTCAATTAGTAAAAATGGCCCTTTGGATATGCGAATGGACCCTGAAGAACAGACCATTACAGCAGCAGATGTATTAGCCAAAGCTGATCAATCAGATCTATATAAAATATTTAAAGTATATGGAGAGGAAAAACAGTCGAAGAAAATTGCAAATGCTGTTATCGAAGCAAGGTACAATTCCTAACTATTATTACAAATAAAATTAAGTTTTGATATAAGTAATTTCATGTTTATAGGAGATTAAAATTTTGTTTAGTTAGTTAAATATTTTAACTAAATTCAATTCTCACTACAGTGTACTCTCGATTATCAGAGGAATATGGTGGCTTCCACTGATAATTTGCAAAATTCAATAATTAGGTATATTATTAAAAAAATTAATGCAAATTAATGTAATGTTAAATAGCATTTATGGAAAATTTAATAAGAACACATTTTGTTTTTATTTTAAAATTTCTTATAATATGACATAATTATGATAAAACATTTTTATTTTTGTATGCACATTTGTACATGGTTCTGCGGATAAATGAGAGTACTCTGTATTTACATTATACATTTAATTATATTGACAAATAATAAAATATTTAAATGTTCTGGTCTGGATCAATAACTAATCATAAATCTATCTATTTTTGTACATTAGATATTTATTTAAGCCACTGAAAACTACACGTGATTTTTGTGAGCTTGTGCAAAATGTTTGCGATAATGAGATGAGAAGTGATATGCTGCATAGGCCATCTCATCCGGCCACTAAAGTTTTCCAAGCTTTACGTATATTTGTCAACAATGAATTAAACGAGATCAACCATAGCATAGTGTTGGCAAGCCATTATTTAAAAATTGGTGGAGTCATGGTGACTGTTGCTTTTCATTCCCTTGAAGACACCATAGTAAAACGGCATATTCAGGGTAATGTCAATGAACACATGGCTAACACTCTACCCTTGAAGTATATCAACCCAATGCAGGCCTATGATAAAGAATTTATGAATGTAGTCAATCACACTTGTTGGCATCAAATCCACAAGCACGTGATTACTCCAAGTGTTGAAGAAGTTGAATTTAATCCTAGAAGTAGATCAGCGCGTCTCAGGGCGGCTGTTCGAATCAAATAAGACTAGTTTTTTGTTAGATTTTGTCATCTTATTATTGTAGATTAAATATAATTTTATTTTATTCATAAATTATTATTGTTTTATTTGCATGAAAATATTTGGTAAGAATAACTAAAAAAGGTCAGCAAGTTAGTACTGTTTAGTTGTACAATAGGTGTCAAGTGGGTCACTTTCATGAATGTGTTAAATTTGTATTCAATGATATAAATTATTTTATATGAAAAACAATTCTAATCGGTTTGTCAGCCTTGATTTTTTAGTTACACTATTAAATACTTACAAAAAATCTTGTTTTAAATTTTCATTTTTCAATTCTTAGCTATTAAAACTAATCATTTTTACATTTTTAACTACTAAATAATTTGCAAAAATTTGATATTTTGATAAATTTAATCAAAATTTGAACTTTAAATGATTATAAAAAAAAAGTGTACATTTGTATGTTAAATATTTTTAAAATTGCATTTAGTACAACTTATAAAAAACCTTGTTTTTAATTTTCAATTGTTAGCTACAAAAACTGAACATACTATAAATTTTTAACTACAAAACAATTTACAAATGTTCAATGATGAATTTCGGTTAAAATTTAAACTTTAAATACATATAAAAAATAGTGTATATATGTTTTTAATATTTTTGATCTATTTTAAAAATTCATAAGGAACATTGTATTAAATTTTCAAGTGTTTTGACAAATTAAAAAAAAATGTATTGATAAAAAAAAGCCATAAATTTATTAATGCTTATGTTTTAGATAGCTCAAAAAAAGTCAAAATATTTTGAAAATTTTATGGTGTATAGAAAATACTTATATAAACATTGGATAAAAATTTCATGTGTTTACAATCGGAAAAATTCCAATTTTCCCTTAGTTTTTTTTTCTGGCACATTAAAATCTATTGAGAATTGTTTACTTTTGTCCCCCACCACCACCACCAGTACAAACTAGATTTACTTTCTTATCAGAAAAGATGTCGATGAAGGAAATTGAAGCATTTTTACTGTATTAAAACGTGATAACAGAAAAAAAACATTGTAAAATCAATACATTTTGTTTTGCTCAAAATTTAAAACTTTTTTGATGATAAAAAACAGAAACTTTTAATCATTATAGAAGTAAAAATAAAAAATGAGGAGAAGTCATGTATTAACATTCAATGAATTCAAAAAAATTATCAATAATTTAAGATAATGAAAATAAAGATATTGTTTGATGGCCATAAACATTTTACTATAGTAACAATATGTATAATTTACATTTATAACTAAAATCATTTGTGCTTTTTAATACTTTTTAATTAAACAAATTATTACTGAATCTGTTTATTAACAAATGATCGATTAAAAAATTTTAATTCATGTTGAAGCATTTTTAAAAACAAATTATTGAATAATAATAATTTATTATAAATTATGGGTTTATTGATTTAAATTTATTTTAAAATTTTTCAAATAGCTTTATGTATTTGAAATACATCAAAATGCATGCGGTATGCCTGATCACAGACATTAAGAAATGTGTTCAATTTATTTTGGTTTAAAATAGTTTGTAAGTTTCCTTTATTGGAAACTTGGGCTGGCAAAGCAGATATTAAAAAGGTCAATTTTTCGAAAAGATTTTAAAACAGTTAACATATAAAATTTTTTCTACTTGAAAAACATATTTATAAATTGTAATCGATGGATAGCATGATAGAAAATAACACAATATGGTTACTAAAGTCCAGATTTGGTTTAAGTTTTTGTAACACATCACACTTGCTTATTCGCATTATAATATTGTCATTAAATTATTATTACTAAACACTACGTCACATCCCTACTGAAAGATCCAGTTGTTCTGATCATACCTTGTGGCTTGTTATGTCATGGGTTATAATATTCATTTGATATTTAAAAAATAGGTGCATTAAGCATTTTTATGTTATGAATTTAGCTCTATAGAAAAAAAACTATAAATTCTTTAGTTACCTATACAAAATCAGATGAAATTGCATCACAAATTTATAATAAATAAAATGTGTGATGTTATATGCAATATATTGAAAATACCATAATATATTTATTTATTAAATAAAAAATACAAAAAAAATATAAACAATTAAAATTTAATAAAGATAGGTACTTGTATTTTAACAAGTATTTCAGTATTTGTATGGCACTATATGGGTATGGCATAATTGCTTTATTAAAACAAACCAATAATTTCTCCTGTTTCAGTGTTCAAGTCAATATCGTAGATGCTTGGACGAGTAGACAAGCCAGGCATTTTGGATATCTATAATTAAAACAAAATGTATATATTTTTATTATTATCCTAGTCAAAATATTATGAATTACTTCTCCGGCTATTGTAACAATAAATCCAGCACCAGCAGATACATATATGTCCACTATGGGGAGCGTGAAATTAGTAGGAACACCTTTTAGAATTGGATTTCCACTTAATGACAATGCTGTCTTAGCCACACAAACTGGTAACTTTCCGTAACCCTGTAAGTATTTAATAGTATTTCAAATACTTTTTCTACTTCAATGATAATAAAAATGTAAAGATTAGGTGTATAATATGTAATAGATTTTTGATTCCATAAGAGCATCAATCAAATACTTATGATCCATTTCATATTATATAAAATAATATTTTTCTTGGCATATTAACAAATTACTAAACATGACAAGTATACCTTAGATTCAAATGTATTCAATTTGTTTAAAATATTTTCATTAAATTCCACAGATCTTGCACCATACATTTCTTTAGCAATAGTTTCAATCTTGAGCTGCAGTGGCATATTCAGGTCATATAAAAATCTACGTTTTAATACAAAATGTTAACATTTCACAACAAGACAAACAAAAGTATTGTAGATTACTTGAATTCTTGTGGTTGTTGACTGGCTATAATGACAGCCTCTGCTAATTTAACAGCTCCAGATCCACCATTTTCCCAGTGGTTGCTTATAACCGCATCCATTGCACCAGCTTGTAGACTTGCATCTCTAACAATTTTCCATTCATTTTCCGTGTCAGCCTTCATAGCGTTTATGGCCACGACTACAGGAACACCATATTTGACACTATTGCTGATGTGCTTTTGCAGGTTTGCCACGCCTTTACTCAATGCTTCCTGTTATGAAAAATTACTGTCATTAGACAATCTTACAAACAAATTAAACAAAATCTAGTTACTTCTTTTTCTTCTGGAGTAACAGAGACATTAGGACTGATAGCTCCACCACCATGCATTCTTAATGCCCGAACAGTACATACTAATACTATGGTACTTGGCAAAAGACCAGAATATCTAGTTTTGATGTTGAAAAATTTTTCCATTCCTATAAAAATTAATTTAAAATTTAAAATTTGTTAATTGTCTTAATTGTGTGAAACCCTCATCTAGTTGTTTCTTTATTTTTATTTTAGATTTACCAATATCTGATCCAAAGCCGGCTTCAGTAACCACATAGCCATCAGAGCCAACTAGTTTAGAAGCCAGCAAATCTGCTATAATAGATGATGCACCATGAGCAATATTAGCAAATGGGCCAGCATGCACCAGTACTGGTGTCCCTTCAAGAGTCTGCATTAACGTTGGGTTAATAGCATCTTTCAAAAGCACAGCCATTGCACCAGTCATACCTAAGTCATCTGCAATGACATCTTTACCATTGGTATCTTGCGCTACTACTATATTTGATAGTCTTTCTTTTAGATCTTTGGCATCTTTGGCCAGAGCCAGAATGGCCATAATTTCACTGGCCACAGATATATCAAAACATGTTTGCCGAGTATAATTTTTTTCAGTCGGTGACTGGCCAATTGTAATTTTACGCAAAAAACGATCATTTGTATCTATTACTAAAAGCGGGAAACATTATTTATATAATCTTATTCAAATAAGTCATAGTTTAAAATATAATACCATACATAAATATAATTTAATATTTACCCCTATTCCATGATATAGTATTTGGATCGATATTAAGTCTAGAAAAAGAAGTGATTTCTTCATCAGTCAACTTTGATGGGTCAGTATTGTTGATTCCAAGCCTCTTTAACCTGTTTAGTTGTATGGGAGAAAACTTACGTACACCATTCACAATTGGTACAAGACGGTCATATAAGGCTTGGTCTTTTTGGGTAGCTTCATGGAATATACGAGCATCAATTTGTGCAGCCATTAAATTGTTTGCAGCTGTAACTGCATGTATATCACCAGTCAGATGGAGGTTAAAATCTTCCATTGGTATAACTTGAGAGTAACCACCGCCGGCTGCACCACCTGATAAAATCAGTGTTAATAAACAAAATCAATTTTAATTTCAAACAAATAAGTTACATTTATTAGGATATTCAAAAACCTTTAATTCCAAACGTTGGTCCTTGTGAAGGCTGTCTCAAACATGCAATAGTATTTTTTTTTGAGTGTGCTGCTAATGCTTGAACAAGACCTACTGTTGTTGTGCTCTTGCCTTCACCTAAAGATGTTGGTGTGATACTGAAATATATTTTTACATTAGAATATTTCATCATAAAAATGTACCATATTAATACAGCTTTAATCTAGGAAGAGATTTGATCTCAAATATATTTATGAGTTAAATATATTAAAACTATTTATTTAATAAATTATTAATTAAAAAAAAGATAAATACTAAATATTGTTAATATTTAAATTAGCTATTGCTATAAATATACTATTATAAAATTAAAATATATTATTCATGATTTGTCTCCTTTTAATGTTTCTAAATAATTGATATTATTAAGTTTTAACCATTGTGTAATGAAAAAAAATATATATAAAAAAGAATAGGACCTAAGTTATAATATATAAATTACAAACATATTTAATACGTTAAGTGCCATGAGGCCGCCGGCTGCCACAAAATCTTAACGATGGTTCTGTGATTTTTAGGCAGCCGGCGGCCGCAGTATATTATTCCACTAGAGCTGTGCGACCGCGGGCTGCCTCAAAACCATTGCATTTTCTTACCTATTTTATATCTGTGGCGCTATAGTTATGCTTTTGAAAATAGCACTAGGACATAGAGGAAAAATTTTACCATAGGTTAGTTATATTGTTTACACTGTTAGACGATTTAAATATAATATTTATTTCTCTCAACTTTCTAAAATAAATTCTTACTTTTTAATCAAAATATTTTAAAAATTTCAAAATATACATCAAAATGAAAATGAAAATAACTTAAAATTATAATTTTGAGTATAAAACATATAAAAAGTTAAAAAATGATCATACTTTTATAAAATAAATTGTTTTTATCATACTAAGTAGGTAGACCTTTACCTTCAGCCTTCGCTTTCTTTTTACTTGGAATGATGTTTGAAAAAACAGTTTGAACACGTATATATTTCGCATTTTGTGTAAAGAGTGGTTACCCTCTTCGTTTCTTTACATGCCCGAACCGATTCATTTTTTGCAGCATTTTCTTTGTAGCAATGAGTGCATCGTTTTCATACATTATATTATGACAGCCGGCTGCCAAGTGGCGTATGGCGATAACGAATATTACCACAGCGCCATTAGGCCGCCGGCGGACTCATTTATTTTATACTTTATTATTAACACATGGAAAACCAAATAATCTAATGTCGGAATCATATTTTTAAGCCAAATACTTCCCAAGATAATGCTAATAGCATTTCACGAATGACGTGATAAAAATCACGGTAACATTATAAAAATACCTTTAAGTAAGGCCGCCGGCGGCCGCGTGGCACTTAATGTGTTAAATAGTGTTATGTACGCTAACTACTGACAGTATAAACGAGAAAGTATCCAAAAAGTAAGTTCTATTTTCTATTCTTATCGTTTTTGCACTATTAACTTCATTATAGTCCTACAGTCCAGATTTGGTACCCAGTGATTTTCATTTTTTTTTACACATGAAATCATTTATGGGTAGTCAGAACTTCAACAAAGATGATGAAGTGAAAGAAGCTGTTAACACATAGTGACAATTACAGGCAGCATCTTTCTATGAGGAAGGAATACAAAAACTAGTATCCCAATATGATAAGTACCTAAATAATAGTGGTAACTATGTTGAAAAATAGAGTAGTACATACACTATATTCACATAAAATTTCATTTAAATTTAGGCTTTTACATGTTTTTATTGCCAATGGAACTTACTTTCTGGATATACCTCATACGATTTCTAGCATTAATCATTAAAATTTATATTTTAATATAAATAGTTTTTAAAAACAATTCAAAGAATTCAAAATGAAGTGATAAACAAGAATTATATTTACGTACCCGGTAACAACAATATATTTTCCATTATTTATGTTCTTCAGTCTGTCTAAAGTGGATATACAAATTTTAGCCTTTTTATTACCATATAACATAACTTCAGATTCTTTGAGACCTATTTCTTTAGCCAACAACATAATATTCTTTGGTTCTTGACTTCTAGCGATTTCAATATCACTAGAAACAAAAGAAAATATTTTAAACTTTTGTAAGAGAGCATAATATAATTATCAATTTTACCTAGGCATAGGTCTTTGAAGTTTTAATGGTAATATGTCTAAATTCCACTGGCTTTTATAAATAATGTTTGCAGCCTTTGTAGCTGCTTGCACAGTATTTGATAGCAACATAGCAACAGTCATAGGTCCAACACCGCCAGGCACTGGTGTTATTGCAGACGCTCTCCGAGATGTTGATGCATAATCAACATCTCCAACCAAACGATAACCAGACTTTTTTGAAGTGTCTAAGTGGTAAGTAAACATTTTATACAAATTAAATTGTCAATCTTATAAGCATAATTACCTGGAAGAGAATTGATGCCACAGTCTATAACTACTGCTCCGGGTTTTATCCATGACCCATGAACAAATTCTGGTTTGCCAATAGCAACAACCAAAATATCAGCTTTGGATACCTAAGCACAGTATTATTTAGTGGCGTTAGAATTGTTCATAGATGACAAACAAATCATATTTTTAAAAGAATAAAAATTGTAACAATTAATATATTTTAGATGAATAAGATACCAAAAAATATATATATTAATATTAAATTAAGAATATATATATATATTAGTTAATAATCATTGTTGAAACATTTGCTAAAAAAATAAAAATATTTAAAAGGTTATGAGGGGAAATTAATTTTTATCTGCTCATATAAATATACAGATAATTTTAGACTTAACTATTTTAACATACTTCTTTTTCAATGTCCTTAGTTTTGGAATGACAAATTGTAACAGTAGCATTATGCCATAAAAGTAAACTAGCTACAGGCGCCCCAACAATTTTACTGCGACCCAACACCACAGCTCTTGTTCCAGAAATTTCAATTCCACTCCTAGAATTATAATTTAATAGTATTTAAATAATTATATAATTTAAATGGTGAAAAAATATTTACCTTTTGATTAGTTGAATAACACCATTTGGAGTGCAAGGGATTAGACCAGTTAGATCACCAATAGCTACTCGACCTTCATTAATGATATTTAAGCTATATGCATAAACATAAGATACATAAAAAATTTAAAATATCTTTCAAATAATTTTAAAGCTTTAGATAAGGATGGACTGACACAAAATTTAGGCCTTAACAAATTGTTTTAAATGGCACCTATATAATATAATCAAAAGGCCTAAAAATATTTTTTGAACACTTAAAATTTTATATCAACGCATATGCAATAAAAACAAACCATATATATATAGTCTGTTATAGATCCATTGTTATTCATTAAAATATTCAAGTATATGTTGAATATAATAAATTGTTGACATAGTTTAATCATATTGAACTTATTGTCTGTTATTGTATTAAACTATAATAATAGTATTCTGTAATCCTATGTATAGACAACAATTTATTATATTTTTATTTAATTGGCCCTAATATAGAAGGGCTCAATTGAAGGTCACCACTTGAGTCAGTCTGTCCCTAGCTTTAGATACAACATGTATATAATATTAAATATATTAACCCATCAACATCTTTTTCAGGAGATACAGCATTGGTGATTAAATGTGAATCAATATTTTCTATACAGTCTAATGGCATTTGAACAATAATACCATGTACAGATGAATCACTGTTGTATTTGTTGATTTCTGACAACAACTAATTAACATAAACCAAACCAACGACATAATAATTGTATTATGATGATGGACATTATATAAGTACAAATATTTTTGTAATTGATTCAATTGAAACAAAATATAATGATATTTAAAACCATAATAATGCACACCTCATTTTGAGTGATTGTCTTGGGATATTGTACATGTGATGCTTCTACACCCACTTCGACTGCAGACTTAATTTTCTGCTTGATGTAGACATTGGAATCATTACGTCCTCCTACTTGAATAATAACAAGGTGCGCTTTAAACCCATTAAAATGCTCGGCAAGGTCAGCTGTTTGTTTTTTTAAACCACTTTTTGTTTCCCTAATTTACAATGAAAAACATATTATTAAGTATATCATCAAACATGCTAAGCACAAACTTTAATTGCGAGTAGTTAAATTTTTAACTTACTTGGATAGTTCAGTACCGGACAGTACTTTTGCAACAACTTCTTCAGACATGACGATGACGAGTGCTGACAGTAAAACGATTGAGAAGAAAATACAACTAATGTCTAACACGAGTATATGACTTATCGAAGTATACCGTACGGTTACTATTTTATAGTTAA
>JACXSJ010000333.1:0-23289 GCA_014851325.1 Pentalonia nigronervosa
TCAGTTGGCACTGACGGTTGTTTACACTGTTCCGTATTTTTCATATCCGTATCAGTGAAATTCCCCAAAATATTGTCTCCGACAAATCTAAAATTACGGACACGGACGGTACGGACACGGAACGGATACTGAACGGACATGTGTAAACATGCCCATTTCATAACAAGTAAACAAATTTAAAACGCCGGACACGGAACGGTTATGTGTAAATAGACCTTTATTGTTATTATTTTATCGCACAACATTTTGGGAATCCTAAACATAAAATGAAACCGTTACCATGCTAATATTAGATTTTATTATATTATAACAGTTTGATAACTACAAAAATATTGTGAAAATACACTTATTGGCTATGAGCATCAAATTTAACTCTCACCTAAAATTCTATCTATTTTAAGCACAATCAATTCAGAATACCGTAAACATCATATGATAAGATAAACATCTATTTTTATTAAAATAAAACCAAAAACATTTATGACCAAACTCATTGTTTTGATTAGAGCGTGGTTGACCTGATTAGGTGAGTATTAAAATTAACTCACAAAGCTATTACAGAGGTATTCTCAAAAATGTAAAGACAGTTAACTTGTTAAAAATATTTTTCGTGTGTGCTTAAAACTTTCAAAGTATATTATTATATTTTATACACTCAATTAAATTTTTTAATGCAATGTTTTCTACAAAAATTTAACATACTGTGTCATTAATAGTAAAATTAATTATTTTAATAACAATAATATCATAAAATACATTTAGTTATGAAGACTGACAGATCGTCTTCGTTTAGAATCATACAATGACTATATCATTGAATTCAAAATTAACAAATTCGTAACATTCACCCCACTGTATAGCAAAGTGGTACTCACTTGCCGACATTTTTATAGTTGAGGATTGAAAATTTAGAAATGTTTTTGGTATTTAGTTAATAATATTGTAACCAAGAAATCTAAAAAATATATAAATTTGGTTTTTTTTTTAGACATTTTCAATCCTAATATGAAATTATAATTTAAATGAAGAATATAACGAAGTTATATAGTTTTTTTTTTTATTCAAGTTAAAGTCTCTATAACAAGACCATTGGCTTGTATAATGTTATATAGGTATATAGTAGTTATTTCGTTGTAATTTAAAAATATTATTCTTGGGCACTTGAAACTTTTAAAGTATATTATTAAAGTAATTGGGTTAGAAACATAAATCAAGTTATGTTATATAACAGTTTGTATGCTTTATGTATTGGTTAAAATATTGAAGCAAACAGAAGCTTTAATTAATAAACAGGTTGCTACTTGTGAGCTAGGAGTGAGCGCGCCACGTACTATTTATAGTGCATTAGAAATACATGGGTGACAATTTACGCAACGGTCAACAGCATTGACACGAAAATCTCTAAACGATCGTCCGTGAAATAATAATGCACTTCTCCTGCGATTACGATGCGGGGACCCGTAAAAACATGGACGATAGGCGTGGTTACGGCGGCATACACCGTACAACGCCATCTCTTGGGCGTTGTATACGTTACACTTTTACCAGAACGGTCTCTTAAAATTCATTGATAGTTTTTTGACCAATAGAACATTTTCTGTTAAACTAAATGAACATATATTACCTCAATTCCAGTAAGTAAACGGTGTCCCCCAAGAATCAACCCTGTCTGTTATTCTTTAAATAGTGTTAAATACTGTTACTCTTCAAATAGTATAATCGAAACTATCAAATTCTCTTTAAAGTATTCCCTATTTTCAAAAGACTTCAATTTTTCTACAGTGGAAGTAACCCGCTCAGCACGCAAATATTTCTACAAAAAACAATAAATTCTCTTCATGACTGATCTTCCAAAGCAGGGTTTAATTTCTCAGACAAAAAATCCCAGTTCCTTTTTTTACACAAAAAAAAAAATACCAGTAGACATTAATTTAAAAATTGAAGATATAGTAATTAAAAATAAAAAATACTTAAAAATCCTTGGAGTAATATTCGATATAAAAAACATTTGGACATACCATATCAAGACACTAAAAAAAAGAATCACTGTTGGTATAATCACAATTTTTAAACCCTCAATATAATGTGTTCTATTGCTTGAGATGTTGTGGAGAGAGCCAAATTTAACATTAATGGTGGATGGTGGAGAACAGGTTTAATTAGAGCAGTTGTTGCCTGGAAAACAGTTTACTATAGGCAGAAAATACTAGGTCTAATAGTTCGTTATACATGTTAGAAATTGTGTTGCATTGAAACAAATTTAAGAATGCGAATGAATCTGAGATTATAGATGCAGGAGCATATGTAAGCTGTAAGATATCGGGCCAAGGTTGTCAAAAATCCACTTGGTCTTAGGAATGTTATGATCATCACATATGATGAAGTGATTAGGATTAATATCAAAAAATAATTTTTCTATGCAGGTAGAATATAATTTATAGTTTAGGGGAGAGTTTTGTGGAGGTAGATAAACAGTTCCAATAACAATACAAACCGAATTAAGTGTTAAAAGAATAAAGATTTATTCTCTGATTTATAACCTGCAATAGAAAGATGAAAACCATAAATAACAATAAATTAATTAAAAATTCATTTGTTCATCTCATGAAACTCTGACATATTTAAAATGTATTGTTATTTCAAACTTTGTAATTTATAACTATAAGTATTTGTTATTTTATTATTAACTTGTATTGTAAAAAGGGTGTACAATCGCTAGGTAGAGAAACAAATTGGAAAGAAAAAGCAATGAAGAGAGAAGAATGGAGGAATGAGTGTAAGATGGGATGATCTTGAAAGGCCTTTTTAATCAAAAAAAAAAAATTGTATTCTATTCATATTTATGTCAACAAATGTTTGTTATTATTTATATGTAATTGGGCCTACCCTGTTTAAAACTTAATAAATAAATAAGTTAATGATTACTATGATAGTACTTAATTAATTTATTTTATATTGGATCATCCTCCATTTGTATATCTTATTTGAATTAATTTAAACCAATTGATGCTAACAGTACCTGTTATGGGATTGAAAATGTATTGTTAGTATATGGTTATAATATAAGTGGCTCATGTTTACAGAATATTTTAACTGAGTTAGTAAATGTTTTTTTTTAATTTTCATTATTAAGTATACTATACACATAGAAATACTTTAAAATATTTCATTTTAATATACCTATATTTATTTTGTTTTAGAATTTGATGTAAAGGATTTAATCACAGAAGTGTATGGTATAGCATTAAATATACCAATACCCTTATTAGGAGTAGATAATAAAAGTGTATGCAATAACCTCTTTGAAGAAGATGGAACAAAAAAAAAATGTCCAGTACTAAAAGGCAGTACATATGTTTATAAAGACGAGATATACATAATCGAAGCATACCCTAAAGTAAACTATACATTTAGAAGTCTATATACAAATGTTTACTTTTAATGGTTATTATTATATTCAGTTTAAGGTAGATATACATTGGAGTTTAAAGGATCCCATTTCAAGAAATATAGTTACTTGTTTTGAAGCACCAGCAAAAGTTATTGATTAATGTTTAATTGTATTTTTTTTTTATTTTAATTAAAAATAAATAAACAAATATGGTTTGATCTTCTACTGAACACTTGCATATACACAATAATGTAATATATAAATAATACTAATTATAATTATTAAAAAAAAAAAACATTTAAATAATTTTAGAAAAAAATATTGCGATTGTTACAAATAAACATAACATAAAACATTTAAAATATGTTTAAAATATAACGGTAATAATTTTATATTATTAATCAAGGAAAAAATTACAAAAATACTTATGTGTTTAAAAAAAAAAAAAAAATACAAAATTATAAATTCTCTCATATCATTATATAATATATAAGTTATTTATAGTCTTAACTTTTAATGTGTTTATAAATGTTAGTTAAATATATTTTTTAATTATATTTCATTACAATCTTTAGCTTGTAATATATTTCTTATTTGTTTAAATAGTAAAATATTTGGTTTTATGGTTAATGTTATAACATTCGGCTTTTATAAACTCTTAAAAACAACCACATTATTGATTTTTTAATTATATTTTTATTGAGTATTATTTTTGAATAAATAATGTAGGCATATATATTAATACTACTGATTATAAAAAAAATATTAGAATCAGACTTTCGGATCTAAAAGAGAAATAAATAATTAATAATACAACATTTAAATAATACTTTTAGTATTTGAGATTCAATTTTATGAGATTATTAGCAAGTATCTAATATATTTATGATGTACTATAAAATTATTTTTGTAACAATCAAATGTAAATTTATATTATATTTAAGATTTGGGTAGTTCATTATTTAAACTGATATACCTTTTAAATAAATTTTAATTTTAATTGTAAATAAAAATAATGAATATTGAGGTCAACAACAAAAAAATAATACTTTTGTTACTAATAGTTACCCTAAATAATAAGTTTAATTTATGCAACAGTTCAATATTATGTACTGTATACATAGTGGTGTTTCCCCATCTAAGTTAGTTATATTATATACTACTGAGTACATCATGGCCCACCATGTATAACAGAAACAATAAGAAAAAGGTAAATCAATGTCATTCAAATTTTGTCATAAAAATTTCAACGGTCCTGTATAAATTTATAAAAGAAACCTATTGAGATTATAGCCATGTTGGTTTTAATATTAACTAATTATTATTAATTTGAATGAATTATTACTAGTAATAGTGCATGCTATACTTAAGGATTGAAATTTAAATAAGATTAATATGTTTATAAGTTTAAGACAATGTTTACATTTTAAAGGATATACCTACTTCTAATAAATGATCGTGAAATTAAATTAACTACCTTTTAATATTAATTAACTTTAATTGTCTCAAATAACTTAGTAATATGTTTCCTTCTCCAGCCATCCACCAGGATTTCGTCTTATGTAAAATTTTCTTACTTCATCATAAATAAATAATGCTAGCATAAACGGTATTGGAGGAATCCACCAAGTCCATCTAAAAAAATATTAGCATACATTTAAAACTTGAAATATTAAAAGCAAAATTATAATTACTTACTTCAAAGGATACATGCGTAAAGCTTCATCCATTCCAGGTAAATAACACAAGAACAAAGCTAAGACAGTCTCAAATATCAAACTGAAGTTCAGAGCCATATTTCTAGAAATGTACCAGTGTATTAGTTAACTTTTAAAACTTAATTTGCAATAACTATTTTACTAACCTCATTCCTTGATGTGTAATTGAGTTTCTCCTTGTCTTACATATAATAAGATTTGCCCATTGTACTATTACAATGGCTATGAAAAAGCCTGTATGACACGTATACTCCAAGGACTTGCGGTCTTGGTAGGTCTATAAATGAAATTGATTTAATTAATTTTAACATGTTGACTCAAAAAAGTTCAGTTTAATTTACCCATTCTTGATTATAAGAATCTGGTAAATCATTAACTGCTCTAGAGTCCCATTCACGACGTATTCCAATTAATTTGTACGGCATAAATCCATTTTCAGCCATAATTACAAAATAAGTGAAAAAACCAGCAAATGCCTCAATAACACCCAATTGACCAAATGCCAAAGATATTAATCTTAAAATAAAATAAGAAAAAGACATAGTAATTTGTTACAATAATTTAAATAAAAATAAATTGTTTTGCCATTATTATTATATGCCAAAAACTACTTGCCAAGCATTTCACTAATGAAGAGATTCAAAGAAGACAAGTAGTATATAGAGTTTACCTGACATTAAATAGAGGGTTTTTAATAGTTGGTTTCTTTTTCATCAGGTTTGATTCGCCCGGTTCAAATGCCAGTGATATGCCAGGCATCTAGCAGTCCCAAAATAACAAACAAATCATCCACAAACATTTTTTTTTTTTTTTTTTTTTAGTTATTTTGTTACATTGAAAGCTTAAAAATTAAATAGATATGTCAGGAATACAGATTAGCATGGTCATTTTTAAAAAAAAAATTACGCAGAAATACGTGTGTCAATTATCAATCAATCAGAATATCAAAGCATATAACTAAGACAAAAAGCAAAAGCAATAAAACAATAAATACTACATAATATAGTCACCTGTTATTCACAAGCTTATCTCTAATTAGATCTCTAGGAGGGCGCTTCATTATATCTGATTCTGGATGCTCATAACCCAATGAAATTGCTGGAACCTAAATACAATAAGCCCTTTCTAATGGAGTTCAAAAACTACTTTCTAATTTCTATATTTTCTATAGATTATTCACTAAGTACACTGACAATTCATTTTAAGCACTAGCTAATAGTGTATCAAGCGTTTTGGCCAAATTTAAAAAATATGATTATTTATTAGTTCATCAACTACTGAAATAATATATATAATAAAAATATAATAGGTATATCAATAAATATAAGTGGCAGATTTAACATAAAAGCAACTTTAAAAAGTGCAACTGAGCTCAGTCGAAACAGATTTATTTCATAGTGAATTCTTATAATTAGATACATTTTTAGTATTTTTAATGAAAAATAAATGAGACCCCAAAGTTATTCTTGAAAATAGTTTTCTTTCCTTAAAATAAAGCATATATAACATGGCTACTGAATTTAACTGATACCAAGTCAATTATTCAAAAGTTGAGTCTCAATTGTCTTATAGCCCATTATCAAAAATGAAATATTTTTTAGAAGTAGAAAATTGTCTGCAGTAGTAAATATTAAGATTTATTTATGACATAGTTATCATCTCAATTAAATTATTTAGTTAAAAATAATTTATCATCTTGGAGTAATTAATTTTTAGAATAGAAATTTCAGAAATTTGGTTCCTTATATAATCTAACCTAACCATTCCTACTTTTTTGTAGATAGTATTTCTAAAAAAAAAAGCTATAGACCACGACATTATGGTTATAAATTATAGGAGTGTTATCATTAGCTTAGTCTATTTTTTATTATTTGTCATAGTTGTTTAAATCCAAACTAAAAATTTATAAATTTAGTAAAATACACAATTATTGTTGTTTATTAGAAATGTTTGAATATATTATATATTACAATTGCATCTATTATATTATATTTTTCATGTATAAATCGAGTGATAGTCAAAAATAAATGATTTAGGTTATATTAATTAGTAAAAAAAATATATATAAAGAGTATATGAAATACATTTTTAACTTACATGATTAATTGTTCATGAGTCACTATATCAATCAAAAACTAAGTACAATAGATTGAATAAACCTATATTTATAGATGCCTATATATATTATATATATATAATGTAACAGAAAGAACTGACTTATGAAATAACTTTTATTCTAATCAATATTTTAACATTTATATATATATATAAAATATATAGGCACTTGTATTTAAAGTATATGATTTTTTAAAACTGAAAATAAAAAAATTAAATTTGATTCAAATTTTATTGAAAATATTTAAACTAGATAATTTGTAAATCTGATAAATTAAGTGATTTATTTTATACAATTTTTTAAAATATCAATATTTTTTAGAATACATTTTTTTTAACCGCAATAAATTTTTCCAAATATAATTTTGGTAATTTTTAGACATGAAGAAAATCTTAAATTATTCATTATCCATATAATATTCATATTTTTTTTTCATTTGTTTAACTAATCGATTTTCTATTTTTATTCGCCAGTTTTTTCTGTATAGGTAATAATATTACCTATACTAAAAAAGTTAGTTTAGTTAAAAACTTAAAAAGTATTATTGAAATAGAATAGAACAAGATGTTATCATATTCAATATAGGTAGTTAATACGTTTATTACGAATAACCCATAGTAATGCCATATTTTTAAATGGCATTTATAATACCTCCATAATTTAATAAGAAAAGATTTTTATAAGATTTAATATTATGATACACGACTTTCGAACACAAATTTGCTTCAAATTTAATAACAACACATCAATGCCAGTTTTTTTAGAATCTTAGATCCACCACTGATTATTACTGTTAAAAATGTTGAATTCTCTATATTTGCATACTACTATATGAACACATAATCATATATCTCATCATATATTACGTTTACAACTAATAATTATAATATAATTAATGTCACATTAAAATAGAAGTTAATTAATCCAAATTAAATTTATTAATATTTTAATCAAATTATTATTGAATATTTCTTTAATGAAAAAATTATATTTGTTATCCTAATGGAGATGTAGATTAAAAAGGAAATTATAAAACTGATTAGATATAAATTATGTCAGTTTCTAGAATAATAAAAAGTCAATGGTTTACCTCATATGTTTAGCCTAATTATAATCAAAACTGTAGTGAACAAACGTCAAACCAAATAATTATCAACATTCTGCCAAAGAAAATATCTGTCAACGTAACAATATTAAAAATAATATATATTTATGCTTACCATATCTGTACCAAGATCGATGCATAATATAGCAATAGCACCAATAGGCAATGGTATGCTTAGCATGATAAAAGCAACAAACGGCAATAATTGAGGGACATTTGATGAAAGAGTATAAGTAATAGATTTTTTTAAATTATCAAATACTAAACGTCCTTCTTCTATGCCAGTAACAATACTAGCAAAATTATCATCTAAAAGAATCATGTCAGCTGCTTCTTTTGAAACATCTGATCCAGAAATTCCCATTGCAACACCTGTATAAAATATATTGATGATAATAATTTTTAATAAGATTTTAATTAATGTAATAACCAATATCTGCTTTTTTAAGTGCAGGTGAATCATTAACACCATCTCCAGTTACAGCAACAACTCCTCCAATTCTTTGACAACCTTCAACAATAATTAATTTTTGTTGAGGTGAAGTTCTTGCGAATACTATTTCTTTATGGTATCTAAAATATTATATAGTATTTAAATTAAATAAATTTCCATAGTTCTAAGGGTAATATTAAAACTGATGTTTACCTTAATATTTCATCCAAAACTTCTGGAGGCAAATCGAATAATTCAGAACCATGTACTACAGCTGCATTAGCATCTCTTGGATTTACTTCTGATATAGGAATATTTAATCTCTGAGAGATATCTTCAACTGTTTCATTTCCTTCAGATATAATTCCAACAGATTTTGCAATTGCCTTGGCAGTAATAGGATGATCTCCAGTAACCATAATAACTTTTATACCAGCTGAACGGCATTTAGCCACAGCATCTGGAACTGCTGCTCTTGGTGGATCTATCATAGACATCAGACCAACAAATCGCATACCACTTAATGGGAAATTAGGTTCATCGACATCAAACAAGAAATTTTTTGGAAAACGGTCTGGTGATAATAACATATCACAAAAACCTAGAACGCGCTCGCCAAGACCACCTAATTCTAAGTATGCATTATTGAATGCTTCACGCATTTCTTCATCAAGAACTTTTTCTTTTCCCCCAATAAATATGGTAGAGCAACGATCAAGAACACGTTCGGGAGCTCCCTTCATAACTAATAAATAACGAGAATATCGAGAATCTGAAGGATCTTCAGTCTCATGGATTGAAACCTAATCATACAAAATTATCATATTAATAATGTATAATACATTTAAAGGATAATTTATAATGAATAATGATTATCAATCACCTGATATTTATTTGTTGAGTTAAAAGGTATCTCGCAAACCTTACGGTTACGTCTTCTTATAGACATTACATCACCAAGAGCAAGTGTCATACACTTCAATAAAGCCGATTCTGAAGCATCCCCATTAACTTCCCTAAAAAAACATTAAAGTAAGTTATTTTTTATTTTACTATTTAGTGTAATAACAACAAACTTTTTTAAAGTAGGTACACCATCTTGCCCTGCTTTAAATTCAGCTCTATTACAAAGTGTTGCAATTCTAGCTAAAGCTCTAAATCCAGGACTGGATCTATCATATTGCACCCCAGACTGATCTTCAGTAGTGTCTGCTTCAATTATTTGGTTATCAAACCACATATGAGCAACAGTCATACGATTTTGAGTTAACGTTCCTGTCTTATCAGAACAAATTGTTGAAGTTGAGCCTAGTGTTTCTACTGCTTCCAAATTCTTAACAAGACAATTTTTAGACGCCATTCGCTTAGCAGTTAATGTTAAACAAACAGTTACAGTGGCTAACAAACCTTCTGGAACAGCTGCAACCAAAAAACCTAAGACACAAAACATTATTAGTTAATAATTTAATACTTATAAAAGTATAATAACATTAATAAACTAATAACCAACCTATCATGAAGATAATGGCATCCAACCAATAACAACCCATCATCAATGCAATAATGAATAGTAATATCCCAATAATTATAGCAGTAACATTAACAAAATTTACAAAACGAATTATTTCCCTTGCAATTGGTGTTGGTCGATTATCTAAACTTGAAGCTAATCCAGCAATTCTTCCCATAACAGTGTTATCTCCACACGCAATAACTACACCCTTAGCAGTTCCTAAATTAGAACCATTTATACTTCAGTTTAATAATGAAGATTATTAAAGTCATTAAAATATTTAATTGAACCTTCAACGGCATGAGTGGAAGAAAATGCAAAATTTTTAGTTTCCAAAGGATCATCATGAGTAAATTCCGGAGTGCGACTCTGTGGTTCAGATTCACCAGTTAATGATGAATTATCTACTTTAAATGAATGGCTTTCAATAATTCTTAAATCAGCTGGAATACGGTCTCCAAATTTAAGCTCAACAATATCACCAAGAGTAAGATCTTCCGCTCGTAACGTCAATGATTCACCTTGGCGTATAACTACAGCAAACTATTTAAACAACTTAGTATTAAAATATAATAATTTTAAAATAACTAAGTGTAATTATTAGTGTCCTAACACCTCAAAGATAATATTTGATTATATTATATTAAATAAATAAGATAATATTACTCAAAATAAATTGATTTTTGGTAATCATTAAATAAATTAAATTAAAATATTAATTTAAAAAAAAAATGTATGCATATAATTTGAAGTAAATGTTTAACAATGAACACAAATTTTAATATAAGTAGTAAAAAAAATGACAAGTTAAAATATAATTAAAGTGATCACTGACTTATTTTTTAAATCAATAAGAATATTTATTATACTATTTTAAACTATAATACCTATAAGGTTTTTTTTTAAAAAAAAAAATATTTTGAGTTGAATCCCTTTTTTATATTAAAAGTAGTTAAGCAACATAGCATTGAGTTAACTACAAAATTTAATAATATTCTAAAAGAAAAAAATATAAGATTTTGAAAACACCATAACTATATAACACAATAAAGATTAGTTACTATGTAAAGAACAAATTATAAATTATTCAGATTTAGATTGAACCACCATTTGACCAATCAAAAGTTGTCGTGCCGTCGCCCACTGTGAGAGGTATACACGACGGCAGCACTGACACTAATGATTGTCAATCAATTATGGAATGCATAGTGTTAGTTTGAGGGATTAAACAGTGGTCCATACCGCAGTCTATGTGTTCAAAAGCGGTTCAATCTCAACCTGAATAGAGTATACATGGATAATTTTAAAATTTAAGTACATAAGCAATATTGCAATAATAAAATTAGCTAACTAAACAGCATTTAGATAAATATTAATTTAAAAAATAAGTTGATTAGACATATATAATGTATTGTGATTTGCTACAGGTTAAATTATTTTAACATATAACTAATAATAAGTTTTAACTACAAGAAAGATGTTTGAATAGATTAGATTTTTTTTAAATTTCTTTTTTGAAACTTATATAATATATAGTAAATATATTTACCATTAAGTTATTAATAAAAAAAACAAATTAAAAAAACATTACGTAACTAATAAAACTATCATTTATGTATATGTAGTTAATATAGAAAATATTAATAACCAAATATGTGTTATTTTGTTTAACTCTATACCAATATTTGTTGTTTCCATCCAATAAACGCATAATATTAAAAATTTGAGTATACCCATTTAGTTAGTTTTAATATTAAAGACAATATATATTGAACTATGTATTATAAAATTAGAAAGCAAATTATGAACATTTTTTCAACTGCATTAATTTAATGATATACCTATAAATAATATGTTGTATTCAACTTAGATACTCATACTCAATATATTTATGTTATAGTCTATATGTCCATAAAGATTAATTAAAAAAAATGACAATATTTTGCTAATTAATTTTTAGAATTTGTAAATAGGTCATTACATACATTAAAATATTATAAGCTAAAAGCCATTACATGGAACCAACTACACACATCCCTCCCCACCTCATTTGTCCTATCAATTTGAAAAGTATGACAATAATTTGAAAATTAATTACAACTAATTGGAAATTAGTTTTTAAAACTTGTAAATGAGTCATTAAAAAATTATGATATGAAAAAGATAATAATAAATAAATTATAATACTAAAAGTTATTACTTATTTCGACTGCTCTACACATACCTTCTAAGAATAACCATACATTCCATTATTTTATTATACTTGTTATTACAAATTACTTTTATTTTAGTTTATAAATAGTTTCAAATTTATAGCATATATTATTCATCCTACACTTGATTCAATATCAATAAATTAAAATAATTTAATATAAATAAAAAATCACAAAAAAAAAAAAAAAAATAATATATATTGATTTTTAAATTTTAAAAACCAATTTGCAATTATTTTCAATTAATTTTTAAAATATTGTCATATTTTTTGAATTGATTGTATAAAGTCAAAGGGCCAACTTCACGGTCATATAAAGTATAAACTATAAAATTTAATTTTTATTTTTAGAATTAAAATAATTTAATATGATATCAAACTTAATTTTAAAAATTTTAATTTTTAAATATTGAAAGAAGCAACAAAAAATATACATTTATTACGTTATGGATAAAATGATGTGTATGATGAAGACAACAAATCTTAGTATTAAGTTTGGTGGTATTTTTAGTAAAGCAACTTAAACAATGGATGACAGACCTGTGAAGTTGTTTCATAGAATGAACGGATGATTTCACCTTGATTATATTGCCGACAGTAAGATAAAAAGCCAGTGACTACAATAACAGCTATTAAACTTGAACCTAAGTAAATCTGTGATAAAATAAAAGTTATAAGCAAGCATAAGTAACCTATAACCTCTCACCTGAACACAAACCCACAATCATGCTGCTACAAAAAACAGTACATTATACTAAAAAAAGCTCAACCACACCAAAACAATAATTTCAGCTAAACCTCTGCCTTACCTGAGGAACTAAATTCCTAAATGAATCCACAATCGCAGAAGATTTAGCTTGTTGATAATAGGAGAAAATTCCTGTGATGATGACAACAGCAACTAATACAACTCCCAGGTAAAACTGGATTGTAGAATATAGGGTAAACGTATTAGTTTAAATGATATTATATAAATATTTAAAACCAACATTAATTAGTCAAGGAATTGTCATGGTTGCAGGTATTTATAAACAGGTTTGTAAAAAGTAAAATATCAATTAAAAAAACACAAAAACTTACATAATCATCATTTGGATCTTCTGTAGTACTAGTTTCTGCAGTATGAGCTAGGAAACACAGAAGTGCTCCACACCATAATAATACTGAAAATCCACCAAAAATCTGTTTTGCAAATTTTATCCATTCAGGTGTTATAATTGGTGGTGTCAGAGTATTAGGTCCATCTCTTTCTAAATTTTCACGAGCTTTTGCATGAGTTAACCCCTATTATAAAATTGTAAATTAAAAAAATAGAGACAAGTCGATTACTTTATTGCTTGGTTATCCTATACAAGCATGGTGTCTTATTTTAATTAGACTTGGGAGTGAATAGAAGATTAATTAAATTTAGTAATTGACTGCACTTATTGTTCCTAATTGTCTACAGTTACATCACTGATAAATGATAATGATACATTTTCTTTCTCATATTCAAAGTATGGACAAATAGCCTCCTAATGCCAAACAATTACAATAATAATATAACAAATGTATCTTAAATTAACATCAAGAAAATTAATTTATTTATTTTACTTAATGTAAGTGTTGTAAAATGTAATTTTAAAAAGTATTTGTGTAAAAATTAAATAATTAAAAAAATAAGTATTTCAAATACTACTCATGTACTTTCAAATGTTTAAAAGTTAACATTAATCATGTATATTTTTTTTTCAAAGCATTACATTGTACAAACATAATTTTTTAAAAATGTATATCAGTTATTTTTTTTTTTTTATCAAGTCTCCCCAAAACATTTAATGATTTTCAACAGGCTATTATTTTATACAGAATGATAATTATATTAATTTTCATAGATATAAAAACTATTTCAGTCTAGTATGCGAACATACCTAATAAAACCGCTATACCATAATTGGGCTCGCAATGTGGCCATTTTATAATATATCACCTTAATTTCATATACGAGGTGTTTTTTAACACCCTAACTCCGCACACAATATATATATATATATTATACACATAATAATTAATTAATTTATTAATATTTGTTTAAATAAAATATATTATGTTATTAAAATTAAATAAAATTAATATTAGAGAGGTAATACCAGAAACAGCCTAAATAATGTATCACTAACATTTATATAAATTATTATATAAAATAAATCTAAGTAAATAATAATAATAATAAAAAAAATAATAAAGACAATTTACAACAAACATGTCGTTGTCAGTATAAAATTAATTGAATAAAATTCTAATGTAAATTAAAATCAAATATTATTTCTATCAATTTTTTACTAACAGCAATTTTTTTCATTGACTGTATACAACACTTATCTCATTTGCTATATTTAAATAAAATTTAATTAAATAGATATGGAGTAAAAAAATAATTTGGGTTATTAGGTGTTTAAAATATTTTTAGAATGCGGAGCTACGGTGCATCCAAAACGACAAGAGATTATGAGTATCAATACATATTAATGTATATCTATAGTATGGAAATACTGTTATTTTCCCAAGGATAATTTAATGGCTTTTAGATAAATTAATGAAAACTGACAATATTGGAATATGATCAATTATATTACAGCTTTTAAATAAGTAGTGTTATGTAATTTTGGTCAACTTATAAATATATTATTTATTATGATTTATTTAAATCTTTTAATATGAAAAAACAATTAAGAGTATTTGTTTCAAAATATAATTTTGCCAGAGACAAAACACAGTCATACTTAATTTTTTTTTTTTATGTTTTTGAGTACCTAATCTTAAAATGAAATCACTGATCACAAAATGTATAGAGAATTATATTTTTGAGGGTACAATATTAAATCAGTTTGCTAAAATATAGTCACAAAACAATTTAATATCAATTTAAATTAACTAAATTAATTTTTTTATTTTCAAGTTAAATCTAAAATAAATAAAAATAAAGTATAAAAACTATATGTCAAACCTTCAAAAATATTATCTTCTATAATATATTAATAGGCAATTTTACTCTAAGATTACTAAAAAAACATGAAAAATGATTTTATATAAATTATACATTTTATCTATGTTGCGCATGGGTTTGGAAGAAAACAAATATTGCACTAAATCTTTTAATCTAATATCTTCTTAATAGTTTTGATTGTATAAATAAATATAATATAAATATTATATTTATATTCATTTTATTATAAAATATTGAATTAATTTTTTATATTTACAGTTCCAGGATGTGTTCCAAATCTTTGGTACAGTTCATCTAATGGTACTTTATGATAATCTAAAAATGGATCTTGTTTCAGCTCATCTAAATTTTCAGCATGACTATATTTGGTACTAACCGACGATGGTGCTTTTCTTCTTGTCTAAAATAATAATACAATTTTTAAGAAATATAACTTAATTTAAAATAAAAATGTCTTATTTACTTTTGGTTTTCCATCTACTGTTTTATTATCATCAAACTGAGATGGAACTGTAGCAACACGATATGAGTCTGTTCTTCCATGCTAAGGTAAAATATTTAAATGTAAATAAACACTAAGAGCAATACAGCAAATGTATAGAAGTAATGTAAATGCAATAAAAAAAAAAAAAATTAAATACTTATGAGTATTTTTTAAATTAATATAAACTGCCAAAAACGTCTAAATTCTAAAAACATCAAACAATTTTTAAAATGTAACCTAGTAGAAACAATTTTAGCATGTTGAAAAAATAAATTTCAACCTTAAACATTATAATATAATTGTTTATTTGTATTACATATGTATTTATTATCAATAATCAAACATAAGAAACAACTCTGGCCTCAACCATTTTTTGTTAGGTAGCAATAGTTGTTTCTTAATCTTCTAACTGGCTCTGAGTAAACTATCTGTAAGTCTACTGTATATAAAAGCACAAATCGGCTACTTTTTCTGTTGAATAAAATATACGCCCAATGGTTATATTAAACTATTATAAAAACCATAGTTAAAACTTAATACAATAGATTATCATATTTAGTGAACTACAATAAAATTAAAATATATTTTTATTATTAAATTTAAATAAATAATAATTATAACTATATTATAGAATTCTTATGTATAAAAGTGTTTAATGATTGATTTTTGCGAGCAAATTTTTTATAGATTTGTTAAAATACTGGAAGAAATAAGTTTTTTTTGTCTGACAAATCTCAAAATTATCTAGAGCTTACAGATTTAAATTAGTTGAACAATTTGATGTTTTTCACAAATTTTACTGCAGTTTATAAATTTAATTCTTTTTATTTGATATGAGGGTACAGAAAGGTATACCATTTACGGTATAGAGCGTAGACCATATTTAAAGAACATTACACAATATATTACATCAAAAAATAATTATCATATTCATAAACACTTTCAAACAAATTACTAAGTCATTTCATGGTTTACTTTTAAATGTGAATTAAGTGCGAATAAGGAATATATTTTTATTTGAAAAGTTGCCAGACAACATAATATAGTCAGTTAAGCATCTATTTTGAATCCGTAGGTGACACAAATAACATTGAGTACTGAATACACATTTATCCTTTAAGTTAAATGGGTGGTGTTCCAAATTTTTAAAAATATATATAACTATAAAAATAAAACAAACTACAAGAAATTAATTCAATACATATATATTAACTTTATAAACTATTAAGTCATAAAAACTAAGTTTGGTTAAATTTGTGTTTATTAAGTAAAAAAAATATTAAAAAAGTATTCAAATACACCACAATATTTTATTTTATAACTGTTATGTTATAATGTTATAACAATTTAATATAAAAACAATTATTTATAAAGGAATTCTGGAATCCAGAATAAAAAGAACAAGGAAACGAGAAAAAATATATATTTAAATATGTTTTTACATATCATATTGTCATAAAAGAGTTAGTTTTCATGATACTTTTTCTTAGAAGTATTCTAGAATAATTAGATATATTTTTAGAGGAATATTTTCAAGTAAAATAATTTAACCCTTGTTCTTAATAATATTTTATTCTACTTTAAAAAATTAATGTTATTAAAATTGTATTATTTTTTAAAACAAAATAAAAGAATTACAAAAAATGTAAATTAAATAATATTGCTTATTTTAATATTTTTATTAGTGATTTTTTAAAATATGTTTTTAATTTTTGTTTTTTATCCTCGGTCTTCTTACCATTATAATAAGGTTGTTTCAATTCACAATAGATTAGATTAAAGTAATACATAATATTTAGCAGCATACGAGGCATTATCTTATTTTTTTTTTTTTTTACGTTCGTATATTATGCTCTTCATAAACTAAGTTATAACTAATTACATTATAATTATACACAAAATATGTTTTTATGTCTTGGTAACAACCAAATCAGAGACGTAGGTAGACATCTATTACAATCTACAAATTTTATTAATTTAAGATAATTGTGAAAAATGTTTGCTTCTATGTAAATTAATAATTTTAGAAAGGATAAATAGGTTATTTGGAAAATTTAAGTTTCATATTCTAGATTCTAAGAAAGGAGTATAATCATTTTAGTATTGGTTTAACATTAGTAATAGGGAGTTTTTTTTTTTAGCAAAAACAAAATTTTAATTAACCTATTCTTTAGAAATTTCATTTAGATGACAATTTAATTAGCAATTAAGAAAACATACAATTTGATAAATTATTATTGCTTTTAAATGTTTAATAATATCAAAACCCTATGTCAAGGAGATAGTATAGTGAAATAAAAGCAATAAAATATTTAATCTTAATTTGTATTTTTTCCAACTATAGTTAATGACCATATAAAACAATTTATTATTTCATATTAATACAAAAATATTGACTATAGAAATTATAAAAAAGATAACGATAAAATATTGTTCTAAGTAGAGAATTACTGTATTATCAAAATAATACAATATAATATAATTTGAATAATCAATTCAATTCGATTATTTAAAAATGTTTTCTAATATTTAATATTTATAGTATTAGACACTAGATACTATATAGTATCTTTAAAGTTGAATACTTTATTCTTTATTTTATAGTATGGTTTAAAATATAAATTAGTAATTAGTGAAAAATAATGATTTATCCTAACATCAGCATTATGCAAAATATTATTTTGGGTATTAAAATATTTAGCTTCACATTTAAATATAGATAAAATACAAAATATTAATATAGTTTTAATTTTTGCTTTGAAAAGGAACTTCAGTATTTCACACTAATAGATTATTATTATTTAATTATTTATAAAATCAATATTTAGTTTAAGCAATCATAATTTATTTGAATGATTCAATCGCTTATTAGTGTTATTACTTATTACCCACTTGATTATCTTTATTTGGAGTAGGTTAGTACTTATCATTCTATTATTTTTATTTTGACTACTTTATTATTGGATTAATCGATTACTAATTATTATTTGTATTATACTTTTTATATCTTAATTTATGTAAATTCTTAAATTAAATTAAATTTAATTATTATTATATTATTCGATTATTTCCATTACTACCCTTCGCACCCAACTATATAGTTGTCAACAATCGTTGTCCTAACTTATAACTGATATATATATATATATATATATATATATAAATATATAACAATATACATACCATGAACAAAAATATGTTGTTTAATTCTTAAATAAATAAATAAATACATCAGTATAATAATAATTAAGAAATATATAAATATGCTTAAATTTATGATTGGATGATATACCATACAAGATTATACAATAAAATATTATTAGTCTTGGCTTGCCACTGATTTGTTAGATAAGAGAGGTTTAACTAGGATACCTTATAAGTTTGGTATGTTGATGCCTGATGCCACGGGTATATAATATTTTAGACTTGTGCACCAACCTTCATACTTCATACAAATTACAATACATTCATTTTACATAATATATAATGTGTACACAGAACACTGAAAGCATTTTGAAATTTTTCTAATTCTAAAGGCCCTTTCAGCCCCTTGACTACACCACAGTAATGTATGCATAATAATATGAAGTTATTTATCAAACATAATATAAAATTAGTTTTTAGTATACTACAAACCTTAATGCCAAATTGTTATGGATCACAGCCAAAAGTTCATTATTATTATCAACTTGATTGAGAACACGATAAAAGGACAAATAACCAAGTATAAATAAAATGTTTTCAACAAAAAACATTTTACATAAATTTAAATATTTATAAAAACTAGGTTTAAGTTTGAGCATTAGTTATTTAATATCTAAATGGAAATTTTACTGGACATGAAGTAGTCAATAATGTTATATAATAAATAATAATATAATAATTTAATAACAATTTATACTCAATGGTAAAGACTACTTTTGATATAAGACATTGAAAATATTTGCAATTTATTTATGAAACTAGACATATTAAAACTTGATCTGGATACGTTTTATAATCAGTAATAATTTTTTATAAAACATGTTATAAATAAACACAGATGTAAACTGAGAGTAGTGAAAGGGGCAATCACCTCAGTCCCTAGCAATTTAACATAATTAACTTGGATATACCATTCAACTTTTTTACCTTTATATTGAAAACATTGTAGTTACTAGTAATAATACAATAAAGACCTAAATTATTAACAAAGTTAATAAAATGCAATAACAACTCTTTAATATAGTAACTGATTTATCATCAATTGAACACCATTTATTCAATTGGCACTAATTCTAGAATTTAAATAACTATACCCAACATATTTTTATTCATACTACAATTTATTATAATAATGCTTTATTGTGTATCACTAACATAAAACCTTAACTAAATAAGCAACTACGAAAAAAATTTAGTTAACTATAAAAACTTTACACATAGGTAACAAATAAAACAAAACTGACTTTTACTTTTTCAAGATAAAAATAACAATTTTTTTTTGTTTTGACTATAGGCTATGCTGATTATCTACTATTGTACCTAATTTATTAAAGTATTTCAGAATTCAAATCTCTTCCCAAATAACAAGGGAACTAAATATTTTTAATAAAGATAAAAACACGATTTACCTAAAAAACACAACTTATTAATTATATACATTACACATAAATATGTTGCTATATTTTATTTTATTAGGTACCTAATTCTAAAATTGTAAAATGGTCTTAACGACATATATTTATTATGATTTATAGACCTTTTTTCAGTAAATATATTTAAAAAAAAAAAAACAGTGTATGAAAAATGATATAAGCTTACAAATTAAAAAAATAAATATGTATGTAGGTATACTTTATGCAAAATATTGCTCTATGCATATTTTTTGTCTTTAGGACCTAGGTAAATCCTACATATATAATATAAAAATATGGTATTTGTATTCTTAAACTATATTTTTAATATAGATACCTAAACTTAATAAATACTTTTTCTATTGATAATACATAAAATAAGTGATTTAAGAATGAAACCATTGAAGGTTTAGCTTAAATAATTTGAAGCCACATAATAATAAAAAATAATCAATAATATAATGTAACTATGGTGTACCTATTATATTATGAACTATAGATTTTAATTTTTATATAAATTAAATATTTGGGTATACACAATTTATGTTCAAGACAATAAATATAAAATTTTGATGATGTTATTCAAGCTACCAACTTGTCACACCCAAAAACTTCTTCATGCGTTGATTTAATTAATTTAAGGTGTATTATTACTACTCACCAGATCATAATCTTTTGATGCTAATGATGACATTTCAGAAAATATTAATTATAATTTACAAAAGCTTATTCATAACTTTTCTATCACAAATGTTTAAGAAAACAAAAATTCATAACCAAACGTAAAAATTCAAAACAATCGTAATATCAATAAACGTACGGAAGCTACACAAAAATACTAATTACGAATCTAGCAAACAAGAGTATAGGATAGACCTATAAAGTATTTACTATTACTATTAACTATAATAACTTTAAAACCAAAAGTTGTAAACAATTTTGTATTACACCCTTTTTTATAACCACTACTGCCACTGGCGGATTTTAAACTGATAATATTATGTTCGCGTGTAGATAGCAGTGTGCAAGAAGAAAAAAATCAATGTTTCAGAGATGACGGTCAAACGTCTTGCACACGAATTAACTATATTTTAAATTTTAACTTTTAATGAAAAAATAATAAAAATTGTTTCGATTTTAAATTCAAATAAATTTTAATTCAGAAGTTAATTAATTAATTACTGTAAACGACGATAATTTGCAAAATTACACTATTATTGAGGTTAAAAATTACTTATAAGAATAATGCGGTTATGTAGACGTTACTAACTTCATTCATGTTATGTTTTCCATTTCCACTATTTTTCAATCCCCATTCCTCATTATTTTGTAATGTTTGTAATTCAACCGAATGCGGTTTTTTTGTGTTATAACTTTTAATGTAAATTATTAATTTTTATTGAATTTTATTTGGTTCTCTCTGTATTTTGTATTTGATTTGATTGTAGCTAGTCACTTATTTTTAACGTAGAAATAATGTCTCAAATTGAAACGTCTGCCGAAAGTAATTCCGTAAGTAATTTACACATTCATAATTTTAAATACAATTATCTTAAATTGTGGGCCCGTGTTAACTGAAAAACTATACACCCAATACAATAAATATAAACAAATCTTAGTTATGCAATTATCACTTACAGTTTTTACACTATCGAAAATATTGATGTAAAAATAATTATGTTTAACCTAAAAGTAAACTGCAATTTTATTAATTATGTTTCGATTTAAAAATGCCGGAATCAATCACCATGTACATTGCAGCTCATAATTTAAAATTACTATATACACAATAATATCATAAAAAATAATATATAATGTATATTTACAATGTCATGAATTAAATGCTGATTGTTAAAAAAAAAAGTTTAAATATGTATTAATGTTGTACCTACCAATATGTTTATGTTATAAACTTTGGGAAGAAAAATTTTTAAATTTAAATTTTAGATAATGGTTTTACTACAAAATCAACATATATTTTACGTAAACTCCTATAATACTTATTGTTTTTTTTTTTTTTTTTTTCAACCCGAAGGTTGGTTTACAACTCCAATTCTCCATTCTAATTGATTCCTCGCCTTTTCTTTGAGTTCTTTGAATGTTTTGACTTTTGCATCAATTTTAATTTGTCCTATATACGAGTTCCGCGGGCGTCCTGCAGTTTTCTTTCCTTCTATCATACCCTCCAATATTATATTATGCAATTCTTCCGGGTGTCTCAGGGCATGTCCAACCATTTTCCAGCGTCTTCCTCTAATCGCATCTATGAGTGTACGTTTTTCTCCCACCGTTCTAAGTACTTCTTCATTCGTTTTCCGCTCTATCCAACTTATCCTTTCCATACGCCTCCAACACTACATTTCAAACGCTTCTAATTTTTTCTTTTCAGTGTCATTTATTACCCAAGTTTCACATCTATATGTTGCAACACTCCATACATATGTTTTTATAAGTCTCTTCTTGATATTAAGATGTATCTTTTTTGAAGTGAGCAACTTATGTTTTTTACTAAAGGTAATTTTTGCTAATGCTATGCGTTGTTTAATCTCGTGGACACTCTTGCCATCAGATGTGATTTTACTCCCTAGGTATACCATTTCTTCTACCTGTTCCAGTTTATGATTACCAATGTATACATCAGCTTTTACTTTCGGGTCTCTGGAACAGACTAAGATCTTCGTTTTTGTACTATTTATTTTCATTTCTGATGTTCTG
>JACXSJ010000333.1:23389-118943 GCA_014851325.1 Pentalonia nigronervosa
CTCGTGTTATTGTTTTTATATTTTCGTCTTTCATCTATAAGTTTTACTATTTCCTTGTCAATCCATGCTCTTCTGGGTTCTTTATTTTCTTTTTTTGTTAGCACAGAATCCGCCGCTTTTTTAATAGCTGATTTTATGTTCTCCCACTTTTTATTCAGTGGATCATCTACATTTTGTTTTTGGTATTCGATATCCATATTCTTCCATAACCTCCGCTCTCTTAAGTAATCTAACATTATAACTGTTTTGCTGTACTTTTTTTCTTTGTGAGTTTTTATATCTGAGTTCACATTTCGCTATCACTATATTGTGATCACTGTCACAATCAGCACTCGGATATGTTTTACAGAATTTAACTTGATTCTTAAATCGATTTTTTACCAGTATGTAATCTATTTGGTAGCGGGCAATATCACTTGGCATTTTCCATGTATATATTCTTCTCTTAGGGTTTTGGAATCTGGTGTTTGTTATAATCATCCCATTTTCTCTGCAAAACTCCACTACCCTTTCTCCTCTTGCATTTCTCTTCCCTAAACCGAAGTCTCCGACTTCTCTACCTTCACTGCCTTCTCCAACTATAGCATTAAAGTCTCCCATGATAATTACGTTATCGTGTGATTTAGTATGTTTCATTAGCTCTTCAATGCCTGCATACACTTCTTCCACTTCTTCATCATCTGCTTTTGATGTTGGCATGTAAATTTGTATAATTGTAAGGTTGTTTGGTGTTGACTCCATTTTGACCAAACATAGTCTGCTACTATAGGTCACAACATTTGTAACTCTTTTACCCCACTTCTTATTGAGAGCAATTCCAACACCGGCTTGTCCTTTTGTACTATTCGTATGAATAACTCTGATGTCGTCAGACCAGAAGTCACCATTATCTGGCCAACGTATTTCGCATAATCCTAATATGTCTATATCTAGTCTTTTCATTTCTATTTTTATATTTTCCAGCTTTCCTGTCTTCAACATTGTTCGTACATTCCACGTTCCTATTCTCTGCGTTTTGTTCTTCTCACATGCATCTTGCAGGGTAGCTCCCACCCGGACATCCGAATGAGGAGCTATTTTACGTCCGGACAAATTTTTTATACTGCGAAAATTCATTTTAGAAGACAAAATAGTAGTTGCCCAACTAGGGATGTTAATGTGGTAGTTTCCCCTTGCTTTCCACATCACAGTAGCATCCATTATTACTAAAGGATGCTATTCAAACATAAATTAATTTATGCTTGATACTAGAAGAGCTGCTGCCCTCTTCTAGGTAAAATAATAAAAATGCTGATTTTCTTCTAATTGTAATTAAGTAATTTAGTCTTTTAATTATGTAGAATATCCATTTTTTTTTACATTTAGTTAGGTACATATCAAATTCTTTTTATTATATTTGTTAAATTAGTAAGTAGAAATAACTGGTAAATATGTTGTACTGTATAAAATACCTAACCTACTTTCAGTTACAAACTCAATATTCAAATGATTTAAATGAATCATAAAAAAATATAAAACATAAAACATGTTTCTTATTAAAAATAAATAATTAAAATTTTAATCATATGTATAAGTATATTATCATTATGTACCTATTATTTTTTGTAGCAGCTTAAATTTTTATTACAAACACCTTTGATGAAGCCTATGACCAGTCCCACAAATCAACCAAAATCTATTTATTCCATTAAAGAAAAAACCAAACTGATTAATATTTTATAAAAAAAAATTAGGTTAAGAAAAATATATATAACTAATAGCCATTACAGCCAAAGTGTATTATGAAATATAAAAAAAAAATCATACTTTTAAGAAAATTTGGATACTTTTGGTTATTGTCTCTTCCAATAAAAACTATATATCATCCAATGTGAAATGTTTTCTAGTCCAAATGAAACCTATTGACAAATAAATGTGTTTATGATAGTATGCGGTATGTAGCGTATAGATAATACTATATGGTCACCAGCCGTCTCATAGCAGTCAAAGTGTTAATATGATGGTTTAAAAATCTGTTTTCCAAAGTTGTTATTTTAAAAGTTATAGTTGTTTCAAATTTGTACTTGTATGGTAAATAGTGCATTTTGGCATATATAAACATGGAGTAACACTTCTCTGAAGTGTGTTAAGTACAACAAATAGTTGTCCCTTATACCTATTTGCTCCTGTCGTAAATATATATAGTTTTATAAGTTCCTGAATATTTTATATTCTTTTCCTTAGCCAATTTCCAAATATTAAAAGCTTTGCATGTGTCCACTATTTGTGGAATATAAATTTAAAAAATTGTTTTTATGATTTACAGGCATGTGTGTAAAATATGCCAAGTCTGTTCTAATAATGTTATAGCTTTTCCAGCAATCATTTATAATTTTGAGTTACTAGTTACTTACAATATATATTTTTATCAGAGGGAATTATGTTGTAGCGGTTCTATTCTTTATGACAGCCATAAGCATATCTAGTGCTTTTTTTAATATTAATGCACATCCTGAGTCCAGGCGCCTCTGTAATTAAATTTATCGCCGAATTACAATTTATTTTTAAAATTTTTAATAGGATACTAAAATCGATCCCATGGAGGTAATAATGGATAATACTGTTGTTGATGATGTTGCTGAAACATCTTCTGCAATAGTCATATCAAATGGATTAAAAAATAGATCTGTAAATGTAAGTGATATGACTTCAATGGACTACTACTTTGATTCATATGCTCATTTTGGCATACACGAAGAAATGCTTAAGGATGAAGTTCGAACTCTTACGTATAGAAATTCTATGTATTATAATAAACATTTACTTAAGGTAATTTTAAATTTATATCATGTATTAACTTTTTTTTAAATGAATATAAAGTTCAAAAAAAAAAAATCAAAATTAATTATTTACAGGGTAAAATTGTATTAGACATTGGATGTGGTACTGGAATTTTATCTATGTTTGCTGCCAAAGCTGGTGCAGCCAAAGTAATAGGTGTAGAGTGTTCCAATATTGTAGAATATGCTAAACAAATTGTAGCAGATAATCATTTAGACCATATTGTAACAATAATTAAAGGAAAAGTAAGAAATAAAAATAGTATTTATTTAGACATTTATTATTAATAATATATTTGTTTAGGTTGAAGAAATAGAATTACCTGATGGTATTACTAAAGTAGATATTATTATATCAGAATGGATGGGTTATTGTTTATTTTATGAGTCTATGTTGGATACTGTACTTTATGCAAGAGACAAGTGGTTAAAAGAAGGTTAGATAAATTATATTATATGCTTAAAAAATGTGAATTAAATATAATAAGTGTTTATAATGAAAAATGTTCAGTTAATTAAACAGTTAAAATGTTTTTCTACTGTTATCTTATTTATTTAAATATTGCAAATATATGTATAATTTGCATTATATATTATTAAATAAGTTAATATATGTATTATTTATTAATTCTAACTTTTTGAAAAACTTTTGTTTTTCATCATAATATCTTATTAAATTTGATATAAATGAAATATGCCATTATACTTATTTAGAAATATATGTTTTGTACTATTTAAGATGGAATGCTGTTTCCTGATCGTGCAAATTTATTCATAACTGGTATTGAGGATAGACAGTATAAAGATGACAAAATTAACTGGTGGGAAAATGTATATGGATTTAATATGAGCGCCATACGTAATGTTGCTATTAGTGAACCATTAGTAGACTGCGTTGAACCTAAGCAGGTAAAATTATTATACTTTCAATTTATGTATGGTACTAATTAAATGTTATATCATTAGGTTGTTACAAATTCAAGTTTATTAAAAGAAGTAGATTTGTATACAGTAAAAAAAGAAGACTTAACGTTTACTGCTCCATTTAATCTTCAAGTCCGTCGCCAAGATTATGTGCATGCATTGGTTACTTACTTTACTGTAGAGTTCACTAAATGTCATAAACGTATTGGTTTTTCAACAGCTCCAGAATCGCCATATACACATTGGAAACAAACTGTGTTCTACCTGGATAATTATTTAACTGTGAAAAGAAATGATGAGGTGTATGGTACTTTCTCAATGTCTCCTAATGAACGCAATACTCGAGATATGGATTTTGTTATTGACATCGAATTTAAAAATGATGTGAATGATGTGACCGAATCTAATAAATACCGTATGCGTTAATAGAAATAAGATATCTTTTTTTTATTACAATACATTTTTTTTTATATATATATATTTTAACTTTTAAGATAATAATATTTACAATGCCAATTATGTTTAATTGAAGAACAAAAATAGCATTTATTGAAAAGTAATTTTAATTATGATATTCTCGTTCTAATATATATTTTTTTATTCATTCTTCCTCTATTTTCCATAATAAATTTTGTTTATAATTGATATTAAAATAATGTCTTAGAAAAAAAAATTTAATTCTCATTGTATATAGGTAACTTATGAACTTAATATTAGTGATTTTATTTGGATTCACCTATGTTTGTTGTTCCTAATTTTAATTTTTTAGTCTTGCTTTTATAAAAAAAAATATCTGGTATTAAACTTAATGTACTTTTTTTTTTTTATGATTATTTATATTTCCTTTTTATAACTAATTGAGAAATATAATTAAATATTATCAAAGTTAGAGTACTAAATTTTATAGTTTAAAAATAATTTATAAAATTGAGTTTACCAATTTATCACAGGTATTTATTTAATTGGATAATAATTTTACTAGTTAAGCAAGGCAAGACTGGAATTGGTACAACACATGGGTGTGCTAATATGGCGTAGTCTACAGTACGAAAATAATCGGGCCTTCCCTCTAAAACAAAACGTTTGTGATAAAATCACATTTGATTATCATTGTATATAGTTTGTTAATAACTTTTTATTGGTATAAGTTTTATTCAACTTTTAAAAAGCTTAGGATTATAACTTATAAAAATTAACTTAACTTCAATGTATATTTTTGAAAACAATTGTATGTATAGTAGGTGTCTAATGTACTTTGACGTCTTTGTTTTTGGCCTGCTAGTATTTAAAGTTCTAAAAATTGGCCCCCAAGTAACTTTAAGTCAGGCCCATCCCTGATATATATGATAAATCAATGTATATGATGTACAAAAATTCTGAGCAAAGGTTGTCAGCTTATTTTATATTACTAATAGTAATAATAGATGGGTTGAACTAACTTAACAAGAACAATATTACTGAGTAAATTATTACAAATCAAATTATTGTACCTATTATAAATTTATAAATCAATTGCGTAGAAAGATGTGATTAGGTTTAGCTTAAAATTAATTTAAATATAAAATTTTTAATTGTGTTGAGTAAATAATAATATACCTATGTTATAGCAAAAAGTTTAAATTCTGTACAATTATTTTTTAAATTATAATAAAATAACTTAAATTGTTATTTTTTGTTTTAATTATCTAATTTTGTCAAAATTTGATCTTACTCTTATAACTTACTCATATATCAGTTATCACTTAATTTTCATTGTTTATGTTACAAATTTTTATTACCATGTAAAGTTATATCATGGTACATTGACATGCACATTTAGTTACTGTAAAATGTAAATAAATATTGAAATTAAATATTAAGACTTACCTGAAGTACAATAAGCTGCAATTGCCCAATTGTCACATGCTTCTGGATATGATTGGATTCGGATAATTTAGATCCATGTATACTATAGTACAGGCACAGATTATATATATATTTATTTAATCTGTGGTATGGACATATATTGATTGCATTAATGAGAAAAAATAGGTATCAGTAGACGAAACCCTGGTAATTTTCTTAAAAACTTCAAGGAGAATACAACTACAAGACTTACTGCAGATCAAGATAATATATAGGTATTAGTTGTGCTCAGTGGTGGAACTACGGAGTTGCTGAAGCACTCTCAAATTTCATGTCTTGATTTCAAATATCTGTAATTTTGTATTTTAAGAATTTAGTATCAACGCGTTGACTGATATATGACCAGTTATTTGTAATTTTTAAATTTTATACTTTTGTGACCGTTGGTTCTCTTAATTAATCATTACTACCATGCCACATGATCGCCGGTGACTGTAAAAAATATGGTTTTAAATCATTAACTTCTCTATAGTGTTACAATAAAGTACTAAAAAGAGCGCGGTGGGAATAATTACGATTTTTTATGTTATTTTTATTTATTTTTTATTTTGTTAAATACTAGTATATAACAGTATAATATACAACTTAGGAGTAACATGGATAGGAATACCATTCCTGTCACTTGTCAGTATTACAACATGTGAGCAAAGTTTTTTCTTCTCGAGTAGATTAAAAAATTGGTTGAGAGCAACTTAAGTGTTATAAACACTAAGAAAGATCTACCAAATTAAATTGTTCTGGAAAAAATGCTGAACATGCCACCATCGATAGAAAATGATGTTTTAACACTTAAATATTATAAATATTACAATAATTTAAAATAAAATGTGTTGAATTTCTTCTAATCGTGTCATTGTGAATATAAAAAGTATTATCTATGAATATTAGTAATGTATTTGTATATGCTCTTTCTCTCTTCCCTCAAATGGCTATATGAATGTTTCATTGACTTGAAATAAGTGTTCCACCAAAATTTTGAAATCAGTGGTAAAAAAAAATTAAATCATTAAACATACAAAGTATGTCTATTTAAATAGTCTATTTAAAATTATGAATTTTTTTTTAATGCACATCTGTACCAGCAGACACAATAATAATATGAGCTGTATAAAGAAAAAACCACTAAAAGAAAACTTGAACGATTTGATTAAAGAAGACACCTCTCATAGCCTCATTGATGACAATTTCGTCTTTTATTTTATTATTATTATTTATTTTTGGTTTAAGGATTGTAATCTAGCAGGTCTCTGTAGCACCATTCGCGCTTAAGGTGACGAGGAGGGTTTCCAGAGACGGCTAATGTTGCTAAATTTTTAATAAGTTGATTTGGATGAGTATTAAAACGGAGATGGAACCGTTTATAATAATTTTTAGTCTCTTCATTGTGGTTTTCGTATGTAGGTAAAGATGTGATTCAATGTATATGGTAAGGAATTAGTAATTTTTCTGAGTGTGATGTTTTGGAACCTCTGTAATTTATTTACATTTTTTTAAATTGTATTATTTTTTGGTGACTAATGTGTTTTGTGCTATATATTACGCATTAATAAATATATTATAAAATTTAAAAACGTGTATAAATACTTTTTTTTACTGCCGTGTTCCGTCATTCAAAAAAGGTTAAGAACCACTAGGTTAAATTGATAGATACCTACTACTTAATTTTTTAAATACTAAAAATATGTTTGAAATAATATTTTTTTTTTGCACTATGTTTTATGACATTAATAAATGTACTAAAATACATAAGTTCAGTGTGTTTTATTTAAAATGCCTCTTTTAATATTTCTAGTTATACTCCATTGATAATTGAGGAAAATCGCATGTTAATAATTTATATGGGTAATAGTATATACCTACTAATTACTATACACTATATTTTATTATTAAATAAATGATAATGAAACATAGTACAAAAAAATGTTTATGTCATATATATATAAATATAAATGTAACTATAGACTATAGTGAATACTAAAATACTGATTAATGATTCATAATTGATATTACATTTTGTCATTTCCTATTGTCTTTCTTTAATTGAAAATAATTAAATTATAATGAATTTACAAGTTCACCAATTTAGAGAATACTTAATTACTTAACCAGAAATTGTGTACTACTGTTTACTATACATAGATAGTTGATTTTTAAACGAATTAGTATTTTTACGAAAAAATTTTAGTATGTTCTTTATTTAGGTACAATACTTATCAATATTGTCCATTTACCTTTATAAATCCTATACTAAAATTAAACTTTCATAGAATGGACATTAAAATTAATAAATTGTCGATAAGGATAAGGGCTGGTGAAAAAAAAATTCTAATTTTAGATGAGTTATGCCAAGCTTGTGGTACGTAGACGGTACTGTTCGATAAGTATGTTAGGTTAGATAAGGTTTATGATGGATTGTTAGAAATTTGTTGAAAAAAATTAATTTTTCAATATTAGTACCTTAGTGGAATATTGGAAAATGAGCTCCCTGGATATGAAACTATGTAAGATTTAAAAACTAATAGTGAAGGCAGGAAACTTGACAAACCCATCGTATGAGGATATAGGTATATCTACAATTTCTAATAATTTGAGAATAAGCTCCAATGGTAATAAATATAAACTATACTGTAGTCTGTAGCTATCTAGCTATATAATAATTATAAATATGTTCATGTAAAAAATTGCAACATTGCTACCACCCTAAATACGTCGCTGCCTCTCTGGTCTGCCGCCGGCTGCGGGAGTTAACAAGAAGAATATTGGCATGAAAACCTCTCGCGCGACGTAAATTTGCGCACACGCACATACTAGTCCATAACAATGTCTATAGTAGTATAGTCCATCTTGAACGGTAGTCGTAGTTATATATTGTCACTGTTCAGTGATTATACTATTATAGACTAATAAATCATAACAATATACCTTGTAAATAATATTATAATATAGCTCGCGCATGGCGTATGGGTCACGTATAGCTTATATAGTTGCTATGACTCCGGCCGCCGTTATTCGCGCGAGTGACAATCTGTGGCGCGTGGTGCTATAGCTGTATGACCAGCGGCGTAAAACGGTGAATGGCTGCGGTAGGCGAGGCGCGTGGTTATACGAATTATACGTGGGTCGCCCATTCGGCCGGTTACTTGCTGCGGCGGTGCTATAATAATAAATTAATAACTCGTATAACATGTACATTGTACATAATATGTATACATTATACGGCATATCGTATATAACGTATTATGTATATACAATCTACTCAGACACGTTATATGTATATACGTGTATATAATACGTAAACCGATGGTATTGCTGTAGATGAGAAGTCACGAAACAAGTTCTACCGGTGAATAATATTTTTTTTTATGGGTTTTTTTTTAATGTAGGTACCTATGAGTCGTATTGCTTGAAGAGGGACGTCAACTCGCGCGCGTCGTTCCGACGAAGTGCTGCTGCAGAGATTCCATCTGGACTTCTTTGGATTTCGATTTCCGACCATATGCACAAAAATATTTTTATTATATAAGTAGATACACCGCACACACATAGTTGATCAGTACCTACCTCGCATTATTAACATTTTACAGACGATATTATTGTTATTATATTCTAACAGCTTTGAATATATTTTATTTGTTATCAAACATTCAAACCCAAAACGGTTTTCGTTTTGTATACAAGGCATTATTAGTAGCACGAAATATTTTTCGTGGATGCTTGAAACTTTTAAAGAATATTATTATATTCTATACACTCAAATACTTAATGACATTTCAAATGTAATGTTTCCTGCAAAAATTAATTCAGCCTATTGTATTATTAATAGTAAAATTAATTATTTTAATATCAATAATGTCATAAAACCTTAATTATGTACCTTCTTGGTCAAGGCCGTATCTGTAGGAGGGGGAGGTCCAATGTGTCCGGATTCCCCCCCCCCCCCGAAAATCTTTTTTTTATCTTATTTTTTAACCAAATGTAAAACCTAAATTCAGTAAAATCACAATGTACATATTTTTAACCCCATCAAAAATAATTTTCTGGATTCAGCCTTGTTCTTGGCACTCACTGTACAGCAGCGCGATACCCACTTGCTGACCTTTTTGAGGTTTTTAGAATTTTATGGTCTATAAAAAATACACTCTAGAGTTCTAGAAACTCCACAAAATTTACGCGGTTAAATGCATTCATCAGGAATTAATACGATATGTATAATAATTATCTTGTAATTATGATCACATTCATCATACTAGCATGCTGCATTACTGTAGGAGTATCAATCATTGAATCACGCGATTCACGGCTATAGAATAATCTGTTACTATTAGCACTGCAGGCGTGTTTACGTGTGACATTGGCCAGACTTACAAGTTTAAATTGAGTCATAACTAATTTTTAAAAAATTGTATGTAACTACAGCTGATTTCACGCAAGGAAATTATTTTAAAAAATGCAGTGTACCTATTCATATAATATTGTTTCAAAGATTAAAGACTACCCCAATTACTTTGATTTGATATTTTTTGTAATTTTTACTTTCTAAGCAACCGATGTATATACATTAGACGAACTTTTTCTCAAATATGAACTTGATAACCGAAATCCTTTACATCAAAATTAGTAATTTTTAAAATCAAGAAACTTAAATTTATTGATTAAATTATTTTTTAATCAAAATTTGCTATAATAATTTAAAGATAGTTAATTACAATTGTAAACTATAACTTTTTTAAAGAAAATCACTCGTAATTTAACTAACCTAACTCACTTGTGCAAAGGTCATTTATTAATTTTTAGGAAAAAGTTTATTATAAATAAGCCATAATTGGGGCGGAGGATATTTATACCATTTGCATATTTGTTTTGCACAAAAACGGAAAAATAAGCCAGCTAGATACAAATTTGTTTCATGTAATGACAAATCCAACTTTGTAATATTTGTAATACTATTGCATATTTAGGTGTTTTTCATTTTTTTATTTAGTATATGAGTTTTTTTTTGTTTTTTGAGATATATTATTTTATGTTTGTGATTTTCTTTCTTAAATTTTTTTTATAAACGTTTATCAAAATGACAATCTATTATTAAATAATTTAAATATTTGCCTTATAGCAAACACATACTATATTGCATAGGGCGATTCATTAAGCATAAAACACTCATTATCTCAAAAAGTATTCACTTTTTTCAATTTTTTTTTTTTCAAAATTTTAAATCTACGCTGTTTTAGAATTATATAATTGTTTAATATTTTTCACCTTTATATTCATTAGATAAACCACTATCAACTTTTGATTTTCAAATAGCAACCCATACTAAAAATGTCATAATGTAGTAAGGCTTTTTTTCTTATGAATTATCACGTTCGATTTTTCATTATTCGTTTATCTGTTGACGAGATATAACTTCTCAAAGTTTGTTGGTTTTTTTTTTTTTTTTTTTTGGGGGGGGGGGGTGTTTATGTGTAAATGTTTTATACTTAGTCAGTAGATACTGCAACAATTAGGATTTGTATGCCCTAGGATAAAAAAATATTACATTTTCCAGATCAATTTAGTAAGTATTGTAAATTTAAGTTGTTTCCCTAAAAGTATTTTATAATGCCCATTTGGCAGGGTTCACGCAAATCGTCCCACAGAAGGTGTTTGCGGCACTAGTAATAATAATATTTATCAATTACAAAGATCAGAAGCTAAAAGTAATAAATTTGATATCGTTTAACCACAAGGTACATCGATGATAACTGATAATCGTTATACCTACTTGCTACAATAATTGTATTGAATTTATTACTTATAACTTCTAGTCTTTATATAAACGATAAGTAATATCATGACCATTAACTAGTGGCACTATTAACATGGGAGAAAACTGTTCAACATACTGCTAAGTATACATTGCTAATTAATGGGGTATTTTGGGGTATAACTTAAGCTTACCTAATGTATTTACTGAATTGACTTGAAAAGTGTATTATCTTTTGTGTTGGAGCACAAAAATCTCAATTGCTGCGGCCTGCGATACTCACTAGGTATAACATTTACATATAAACACCTCTCAAAACCAACCAACTTTGGAGAGTTATATTTCGTCAACTGATAAATGAAAAATGAAAAATTGAACGTGGTAATTCATAAGAAAAAAAACCCTTACTAAATATGACATTCTTAGTATGGGTTGCCATTTGAAAATCAAAAGTTGATGGTGATTTACCTAAGGGTAAAACCTATAAAGGTGAAAAATATTAAACAATTATATGATTCTAGAACAGCGTAGATCTAAAATTTTGAAAAAAGTGAATACTTTTTGAGATAATGAGTGTTTTACGCTTAACAAATCACCCGGTATAAATCAGCACATCGCGTACAGAAGTAAAAATGCCAAATTAATTAATAAACCAATTAAATTCATCAACTAATCGTTGTTATTGTCTATTTTCTAATAGATAAAAATTAGTTTCATTTTAAAAAAAAGCATGTGGGTACTGCTTTGCTGTACTGTACCTATGTGTCGAGTGGATCAATTTAATAGATGTGTTAAATTTGAATTCAATGATATATCATTGTATACGAAAAACGATTCTGAGCAAAGACGGTCAGCATACATATAACTAAATGTATTTTAAGATATTATTTCTATTAAAAAAATTATTAATTATGCTATTAATAATACAGTAGATTGAATCAATTTTTTCAGAAAACATTGCATTTGAAAATGTCATTGAGTGTATAAAAAATCATAATATACTTTAAAAGTTTCAAGCACACACAAAAAATGTTTTTAAATTACAACGAAATAACTATAACATTATCATTGATCATTTAAATATCTAATTTCGTCCAAATTTGAAATTAAAATGTCTATAAAAAATTATTTTTTTGATTTTTTGGTTACACTATTGAGTACTTACGAAAAACCTTGTTTTAAATTTTCAATCCTTAATTATAAAAACTGAACAATTTTATAAATTTTTAACTACAAAACAATTTGCAAATGTTCGATGATGGATTTCGGTCAACATTTAAAGTATAAATGCTTATATAAAAAAAATTGTGTCTATATTTTTTTATTATTTTTGATCTGCTATATTAACAGCCTATGAGGAATTTTGTATTAAATTGTCAAGAAATTTAATCCAATGAAATTTTTTTTATTTATAGTGATGAAAAAAAATTTGAAAAAACCGAAAATTTTAAATGTCTTAAATTATTTCTTTTGAATTACATCAAATTACGAAAATTGTTCCCGAAGAAAACAGATAATATTCAATGTCTAATTTCAAACGCTTATAAAAAATTAGTTCAATTTTTCGATAAACATTTTTCTTTTTTTAGAAGGGTAGAAAACCTTATAGAGAATCTTGTTTTCAAAATTTCATGTATTTACGATCATTATTTTTTTTGTTACATTAAAAATAAAAATAAATTTTGTTAAAAATTTGCTTTCCGAAAAAATTCCCAGATTTCCTTAATTTTTTTTTTTTTGTTTTTCCCGGTGTGTCTAAAAATTATTGGAAAATTTTTACTTTTAACCCCCAAAGTACCAACTAGATTAACTTTCCCGTCAGAAAAGACTCTGATGAAAAAAATCGAAGCTCATTCACTGTACTAAAACGTGATAACAGACACAAAAAAAAATAAAATAAAAAAAATCATTGTAAGATCAATACATTATTCATCGCTCCGCTTAGAATCTAAAAATGCATTTATATGACCTAAAAATTCTAAAATACCCAAAAAATATGATTTTTTTCAAAAAACACAAATTAAATACAAATATGTATTAATGAAATAAATAAATATTAAAATTGTAAAAAAAAAAATGTTTAACTCGACTGAAAGCGTCTAACGATCGGCCATACGCACCACTGATTTAATACTATGGCTTGATAAGAGAATACTCCGATAAAATTTGTATGAAATTAAATCAGCTAATATAGATTGGTGTGACATAAAGATAAATTTTAGCCTTGTCTAATTTAAAACCAGATTACCTGATGTTATAAAGTTTAAAGTGAAAATGATTTATATTTCGTAGTACTGTTTCAATGAAGTCAACTTTTTTAATCATAATACAAAAAAATGGTGAAAAATGTTATAAAAAATTAAAAAATACCCCAAAAAAATTTTTAAGTCAAAATATGGAGTATTTGAAATACATTTGTAGCTTGAAAAGCATCGTGTAAGACATTCCAAAAAAAAGATGCAAATGCATTGAAATCTGAGACCTTAGAATTGTATAATATTATATGTAATACAAGATAATTTTGTTATTATTATTATTTTGAAATATGCATGATGAATTTTTATTCATCCTATGCTTTTATGTACTTAAAGTAAATTTTTTCGTCAAGTCCCCTTCTTTTTTCATTTCTAAATCCGCGCTTGATCTAACCTAACTATTCTTATTGGTACATCGTACATGACTATATAATATAATAAACTATACAGTAACAGTCTATAACAGTAGATATAGCCTATGCTCTGTAATACAATACTTTGTAGATAAAATAATCTAAGTAGCTGTCTCGCCTGTAGGCGTTGTCCGAGCCAAAATTAATTTAAGATTAACCTCTAATGATTCATATGCAACTATACACCACCTAGGTAAGCAATCCGACTGCGTCATATGGTGTACATATTATAATGCATATGTTATTATATTTTATATGTTCAAATACTCAATTGCTCAGTCAAAAAACTCGAAAATTGAATACAAGGTTCCTCATAAGTTATAATTAATTTAGATACGTTCTTGTTAATTCAAATATTGTCTACCTTAACGGCCATAGTATATGTAATGAAATTATCAAAGCAATAAATTAATTTATATTACTGCTTAAAATTTAAACACATTACGATTTAATACATATCATACATAATTATTTTCAGAACTAAATCGAATGTAGTCTGCAATGACAACTTAACTGTTCGAAGGTTACAGAAAATTAAAGTTTTGATCAAACTGCGGAAATCGAGTCAGAAGAAATTATGTGTCTTTCCAATTATGGTTCAATTTCACAAGATATAGGCACACAGGAAACAAGCGATAGTTTGGCAGATACTTTTAGAAAGCCATACGAGAAACAAACTAGATAAGGAACAAAAGATAAGATGTTAGGAGAAATCAGGATATGGCCCGAAAGGCGTTAAAAGAGATGAGACAAAGTGAATTATGTAATTATCGAATTCAAAATTTTTTTTAAGTATGGTTTTGATGGTTGAAACATTTTCTCGAGAATTGGTTGTAGAAGCAAAAATAAGGGTTTTTAATATTATCTCTGAACTGGAATTACGTACATATTAAAGTCAAAGGCTAATATGAATACATCATTCGTAGAACCAATGTCATCAAATTAGGTTCCTACAGTATTTGTCGAAGAAAATTCTTTGAATTCAAGTCAAGTATTTTAGATACTTCAAGCCCTACCTCAACTGAAAACTTCAGTTTTGCTTTTTTACAGTATTATAACAATTTTTTTTTATATGATTATTTTAAAACAAGGTGTTATTATTTTTATATTTTGCAAACAAAATAAAAAGTTTTTATATTATGCTTTTATTTTATTTTAATTTTTAATGTAAGAAAGATTTGTGTTTCGGTGTTTTCTTGTTTTATTAAAGTATAAGTTGATACAATATTATTATTACAAGGTAAAATAAATAAAATATAGTTCGTTTTTACATTCAAAAATCATCCATAATGATAGATTTATTATAAAAAATATTTAATATAATTTCAGTATTTCAGATATGGCCAGCAATTGTTATCAATATCTAACTTACTAGTAAATGTTTACACTTTTTTAATATTTAAAATTACAATGTATAATAAATAATATTTGTGTACCTATACTTTTATTAAATTAATATCCATACATATTTCTACGTTTTTTTTTTCATTTAGGTATTTAAATATTTTTTATTGTTTATGTAATATGTCTCCAGCAATAACTTTTTTCAATTATAATTATTAAATAATTTTTGAACTTGTTTGATAACAAACTATCTTCTAATTTTCTTTTCTATTTTTAAATCCAAATTACAGAATATACCTAATATCATAATTTTATATATCTTAGAGTAGTGAGACTTAGTTTTTCTTCTGGTGATATTGGATTCTGTCACCTTGACGTCTTCTTATATCTTCTTTGATATAATTAAATGTATAAATAAATAATTCTAATAATACTCTAAAAGCCTAAAATATGATCTAAATCGATTTTCATTATCTAAAGGTGTCTTCGAATTAAAGTGTTATAAACTTATAATATATCTCTCTGGTCTGTTCACTAAACATTTCATAATTTTTATCCATGAAGTAAGTTACAAGTAGTAAAAGTTCTTCGCCGGTTCTATTTCGTCTTCTAAAATATTGTACAGCGTCAACACATCCATTATGTCGTGTTACTATAATCACCAACTGACGAAAATATTATAAGTACAAACTAAGTACTCATAATCAAGCATATAGTGTAGCAAAACACCTCCATTATGCGTATTATGCACCACACATTCACGGATGTCTTCAATCAAGGCTTAATAATTTCGAGTTACAAAATCCTTCACAAATGTTGTACATTATAATGTATTGGTATTAAATTTGAATGAATATTATTATTGATTTTACAATTATAATGCTTGGATTAGTGATACCTATTTGCTATTATACATTTATTATTGAATATGTCAATTCAAACATGCATAATTGTATAAATGCATAATATACGTAATAAATAATAATATATAATATTATTGTAAGATACTAATATTTATAATTTATGTAGATATCTGTATGGAATTTTTTTCAGTAATCGACAGAATGTTAAGAATGTAAACTGTTTATTTCTACAAAATAGTTAATTGTACACTATATAATCTACAATTAGTAACTATAGTTAAAATTAAACAATTAAAATAAAAATTTTCGAGGAATGTAAAAGTATTTTTTATATTAAAATGTGGCTACACAAGTTAAAAGATAACTACATGGGATTTCATAAATAAACCAAGAGTTATATTAAAACTACAGTCAAAATTCTATGACTATAATAATTTTTTATTAATAAAATGGCGTACTAAAAACACAGAACATAAACGGTTGGATTTTAAATTTTGAATCGTATTTCCAGAACGTTATAAAATTACAATTATTGTAAATTTCGAATTAAGTGTAGAACTGCTGTAGAAGATATAAATGGACGAATAACCTGTAAAAACTTACATAATATTAAACAAATTCTTTTAATTTTATATAAACGGGCAACAATTATAGAGCAATTTTGACTTTTGGGACCATAATCAGAATTCAAAGTTTTTTGATTCTTGTAACTATCACTATCCGGTCCGCCGTTACACATCAGTCGACCATATTGTCCGACGATTTTTTTGTTTTTCGAAATCAACTACGTAGGGAATAGGGGTGGCTTTATTTTGTGTGTTTAGGTGGTACCAGAGATAAGTAAAATATAGCAGTAGTGCAATACAAAATAGGTATTTTCCGAGTGTGCCAAAAGTAGCCAAGTGGTCACTGCCTCGTTGGTCAGTGTCCACTATGTTCGGCGTGCCCGACGACAGTCGAGTCAATCGGTTGTTCAACTTGCACGCCTGATAGCGCTGCGGTCGTGTGGCGTGCACGACGGCCGCCGTCGTGTTGCCGGCTGCGCGGGGGATATCCCGGAGTGTTTCCCAACAACACCGCTCCGCACCCGCCCGTCAAGACCGTCATGGCGATCCGGACCAACACGTGTTTATCGGGTACCGCGCACACGGCTTGACGGGCGGGCGGAAACGGCGCCACCGTTGTGCGCAAACCCCCGCCGCACCACTGGCCGCGTGACCAGACGATCGGAACGCGGCCCCTCCACTCGCCCGCTCGCCGTTCATGATCGCCCGTTACCACCGCCGTACCGACCGCCTGATGCCATTCCCCGCGCGCGTACGTACGTCGTCATCGCCGTAGCGTAGACTCTGGTAGTCGACGTCGTCGTCGTTATCCTCAAGTCCCGACTCCCGAGTCTCGGCGGTCGGCCGACGGCCACCAGTAGTAAACACTTGTTCAGTATGCGAGCACGCCGCTTATGTCATTAGTGCTTCCGTCGGCTGACCAATTCTGTATTTATCATTATTATTCATTGGCTCTTCCTTACGGAGACGCTCGTGGATCGTTGTTTATTTATTAAAAATTAAATCGTTATTTAAATATTTTTTTTTTTTGCCCTGTTTTCGGTTCGAAATAACATATACCTAATTATTGTTTTACGGTTTTGTACACGATTAATGACGTCGAAATTATGGGCTTATACGGCGGTCATCGAGTACGCTCTATGCATGTAGAACTGACGGTGATTTTTTTGGGGATCCGGGATCCGGATGTCTCTGGAATGTAAAACTATGCTGCGAAAAAGATTTCCAGGGGAAGTCCCCGTTAAATGTAAGTATCGGATTAATCTTCGTTTTGCACTTTGATTGTAAAATATACTGCAGAAGAGCAGAATGTCGTATGCTTTTTTGCTGTGTCGGATGCTGATACGTGTTTCAAGCCCACTAAATTTGCTCGCTATACATTAAATCATCCCGGATGCGCGCGATATGATTCAATGGAATGCGGCGAAATTAAATATTAAATTGTCAAATTGTCGCTTTATCCGTCAGAGTGTACTAGTTATATGCAGAATAATACTAAATAGGTTATGAACACATTTTATTTCGTGCTGTATAAAAAAAAAACATTTGTAAAATCTAAAAACTCAAACAATACTAAATTACCGCGGACTTGCAAAACCCAATGTTTCGACCTTTAACTACGTCTTTTTCTCACATCATTCGTCATTTTTCTCTTCGCTACGGTTTATCGCTCTACCATAACATCGTCTGTTCGACAACCACAACAACAACAAACGGTATACTATTATTGCGTTCTGTATATATATATAGTATGTATGTATGTATACATTTTTCGAGTCTGATTTTCGACACTCGGTATATTGTGTAGTTACCGTAGAGTATGCACTGTACGCGGAGAAATGTGCGGATTCCCCCTGACCCGTTCCGACCGCCGCCGCCGCCGCCACCGTCATCGCCTGGGAAGGCTGTGCGTGTGTTGTTATCCCCGGCACTGTTTTTCACCACCTCATCGCCCTTCACTACCGTCCGTTCCTCCGGTCAAACGGGTCACGAGGAGTCCCCAGCGGAATCTTACTCACAACACACACACACATTATTCCCACGTTGCCGCTGTGCACCAAACACACACACAAATACACATATATTTATATACGCACACGTATGCGTGCATCATTATACAGTCGTCGTACTTCCCCCCCACCCTACGTCACGGCCACGTCGTCGGCACCAAGGTTCCTTGTATTGCGTTATTGGCATATCGCGTCGTCCTTCTCCCCTCGCCGCACCGGCCGACCGTTCGTTCCCTCCACACCCACATCGTCACCGCTACAACGCACGTCGTCCTAGCGGGGCCACGGGTCTGCCTTACTCGAGCGCGCGCGCGCGTATAGAAACCAATGTTTACAACCGGGTTCTCCCAGGCACCTGTTCTCCGCCGTGTTTACGCATAAAATTGTGAATAACCCGCGAGCCCAGACGATGAGCGGCGCGTATGCCTTACCGGACACCCGCCCGCCCGCCCTTTCACCTGCCTACCGCGTACCTCGTAAGTTGTGGCAGAGGCGCTTGCGTCTTCGGTGCGTGCGCGTAGATGATCATATTATAATAATAAATAATAATATTATAATAAACAGGTATGTGTATACGCTCTGTGCGTGTATACGTGTACGTAGCGCGGCGGCTTGCTGTAAACGTTAATGCACAACGTTCACGCACGCGATATCGTATAGTAATAAATATATAATAATAATAATAATAATAATAATGCGTGGTTGTGTATCGGAAGTCTGAACGAGTGGCGTAAAAGAGAGGGGCATTCTAACAAGTGGTTTCAGCCCAATGAGTAATAATAATAGCGTACTGCTTGACGTTGTTCTTCGAGAATATTTTCGGTTTCTGTTACTATATTATAGTGTGTTTAATAGCCTATTGGTAAACAGCTATTACTTATTACTTATTAGTTATTGATATTGTTATAGCTTATTACACATTTGTCCACCATTGCTGTTCCTTGAGCATTTTTAAAAATATATACGTTTGGGCTGCATGATAAAATTTCCGTTACTAATTAGTAATTAATAATTATATATACAATATTTCTATATGTTCAACTCAAATAATGTTAAAATGTGCAAATATGAAATATTATTATCAAAAAATTATAATAATACAACACACTATACCGGGTTATCGGTACGACGGTTTACCTCTTCAATTTATTACTCACATTAATTGATATACGTTGTGTTTGATTAATTATAATTTATATAGTGCATGATCAGCAAACAACTGATAAATCTATACAATACACCGTCTAGAACTAAAAAATGCATCATATACGCTTGTACCGATTAGTAATTACTAATTTTATATTCAGTGTTTTAGAGGTGACGTTCACACAGTAAGCTACTCAAAAGAAAAATCGTTTCATTCATTCGCCTTGCGTTTTTTCCTTTTAGCGAACACGTTGAAATTAAATTATTTAACATATTCTGTAATGGATGTTGCGGTTTCGTGTATTTTATTTTAAAGATGATAATATATGCTGTTTGTTTGAAATTGACAAAACTATTATTTTTACACTTTCAATTAACAAAAACAATCGCAAGTTAGGTTACAAAACGTTACAATGGGCACACGTTTTAATGAATTACTGTTTACCTTTTTATTGTTTTACTAATTACGACGTAATTTTATCCGCGTATTATCTATTATTATCGCACGAATCAGAAGTGTATGTTTTGCGATCTCGACGAACGTGATATCAATATGCATACATAACATTTGTTAATAGGTCTATGTGCGCATAGTAATTTAAAATACTAATTTATGAAATGTCGATATTTATAGATTATAATGTTTATTATTGTTTAACGTGTGTTAACGAGTGTCGACTGTCGAGCGAATTACACGCGTTCTTTGGTTGTAATCGAAAATTCATACGGGGTTGTGCAAAGTCCTATATATCAATACCTTTTATTATTGTGATGAATAAAACAAGGTTATCGTTACCGTATTATTCGATATTAAGCGTAACGGCCTTTGAGTTTTGACATGGGCATCACGCACACATACAAAACGTTGAGTGTATATTATGCTGGGCAAAATAAATTCCCTGTCCTTGATTTTAATGTTTAATATATATGGGTGTATATTTTCGTATTGGCGTTATAAGTGTATAATAATTTACTTTTTATTTTTTATAAGAATTGGACATGCGGGAGGGTGTTTTCTAAAAAGGTGCGGCGACCGTGTTATTGGTGTTACACACACACACACACACACACACACACACAACGGGTTTACACCGGATACACGGCGGGTGGTAGATCAGACCAGGCTTGACTTGGTGAGAGGTAAATGTACGGTCAACCGGTTTTCATTATCCGTGGACTGGACGGCGCCAACCGGGCGGCACGCCGGCAGCAGGAGGTATACAACGAGAGATTCGTCTAGCCCCGACGGAACCCGTCAGCGCGGCTGGTGCAGGCGACTCTATACGGCGATTGTCACCTGCACCATCGCGCCATCGCGCCATTAGTCGACAGCTCGACACTAACCAACGGGTCAACGATACCATCGGACGCGCGTCAACGCCACGATTTGGTTTGCGGGCAAACTGCGACTCACTAAATGCTTCTTTATCCTACTTCGGTACTTCTACTTGTTCGTTAAACTTATACAATAAATCCCACTCTTATTTTTTATCCTGCAGCTGTTTGATCTGTGCACGCGGAACGTTGATTTGAATATTCAAGTCATTTTTATTGCGCTTTCTGCAAATCCTGGAAAAAAAGAACAATTTTTAATTTTGACATTAATTTAATTAATGCACAATGCACATACGTTGCCTATACTATATATTACTCTATTATTGAGTAAAATACATTTTTATTGCTGGAAATTCCCTTTGTACAACTATATATAACCGATGAAACAAAGTTGGCTCAAATTGAGATAGGTGCATAAAAACCAAAAAAAAAAAACACTATTTATGAAAAAATGCAAATAAGACTATTAACTTTATGCAAAGATTATAAAAATGGTAAAAGGGGTATTGCAAATTTCTTAACTGCTGTATCACACACAATACGAATTCATTAATTTTGAAATTATGGTCAAAATGAATTTATAATTATTAAATTTATGCCAAATGATTTATAATATTTTGTATTTGTATAGAAATGAGAATACTTACTTTTTTATGAATGAGACGAAGCATTTATGTGAAGTGTGAATATAATCTAGACAATGTTTAATAAACAATTTGACTTATCAGCTTTATAGGTTTGCAGTGTTACGGGTGATAAATAATAATAATTTGTTATCAAATTGATATTAAAATTTTTTTTTTGTGATATAATATATTATTTTTAAATTTTAAAAATTTTTTTTTTTTGCTTGGTCTTTTTTACCGATTACCGCTTTTTGTTTAGCAGAACCTGTACCATCGTCGTGTCGCGTTGTTTATATTTACTACGATGACTGTCTATATTTTGTATATACAGTGAAACATCCCTTACGGATCCCTCCGAATAGTGGACAAAATTACAGTGATCAAAAACTCGGTACGATTATATGTCTTATTGTAATTTTTGTTCTTAAATTTGATGGTTGGTGCCGGGTTTGAACGTGGGGTGTGTGTTTTGAGGAGTGATATATTTGTAAATGACTGCGTTTAAACAATTGTTTGTTTATTATAATTTAATCACAGGTCACAGAAATACAACATTTAACTATTTGTTTTTATTTTTATTACTTATTATTATATTATATTGTTGTGTTTTAAACAGCCAGTATAATTTAAAGAAATAATTACGTTATTACTACACTAAAAATAATTGCTCTTCGAATTTAATTTATATATTTTAATAACACTATTTGCGTACTATTTCGGATTTCGGTTATGCTGTCTCAGTTAACTGCGCCTATACACTGATAATCAACCGTTATGCTATTAATTTTTTTCTATGACCTACGTTAGTATAGCTTGAATTGATAGCTTAAAAACTAGAGTTAAAGATAGTAGAAACATCAAAATAAATATATTTAAGACTCGGTATTCAATAATTAAACACACATGCATACATTAAAAATGGTTAGTTCTTAATAATTATCCTTTGATTATTATTTACATAGAATTATACGTTTGAAATATTGTATACAATTATAAAACCGCTATAATTACTATACACGGTCTATTATATTTTTAACTATAAAAATAAATATTTTATATTAGACAGTGTTTAACCATAGTCATTTATAAATGTATTATTAACTATATAGTTACTTTTTTAATTTGATACAATGGCTATTCTATAATTAAACATTTCGATTAAAATTACATTTATTTAAGTTGAAATTAATTTTGTCAATAAATACGTTATAAGTAATTACTTATAATATTGCTTTCAGTGATTTTATTTCTGTTGTATGTTTGAATGTATTAGTTATAAGAGTTACCTTATGGCTTTACTTTGTCATTTGCGTTCTGGTTTTGTTTTAGTTAACATTAATTTATTCGAAATATTCGATCGTGTTGTGTTAACTTCTTTACGTTTTATGGTTATATTATATTTTTTTTTTTTTTTGCTACTTTTTTGTCGTTTTTTTTGTGCTTTACATTTGACGGTGTTCAATTGAACGGTATTAATCGTGTGTTTTTCATTAAACTTGATGGTTCATCTAATTTTCTATCCGATTAACCATAGGATTGATAATCAAGAAACATTTTTTTAAAATTAAATTTCAATAATTTGATATCATAGATTTTGTTATTAGACACTTATTTGCATGTGCATATAATTTTATCAATGTCATCGCCTCGCACACCACTCTATTTCGTGGGTTTCCTATCCGATGCATCGAGTAGCCAATCATACAGGTTGTCCATCTGATTTTTATGATTGTCCGAGGAACATCGAAAAACATTAGATTATTATTCCGATTAGCCATCAATTAGTTTAATGAGAACACACGGTAAATTAAATCTGAGGTACTCCAGCACGTTTGTATATCATCTATATCTGATGATTCTCTTCTTAATCGTGATTCAAAGATACACCCCCATAATCAATTAAACATTATTTTGTTATCTAATAGTCAACACTTATTTGATCATGGTTATACCTATATTTATAATGCACGTAATTAATTGTCCGCTGTAGCCGGATTGTAGGTGTTACTGTGTATGTGTTCTACGTGTATATGGTTCATACTTCCACGTCACACGGCACTATATATTATAATATACATTATCTAATATAGTAATACATGTCATATTAGATAATATAATAATAATAAAGAACAGCCAAAAAAATATGTGTATATTTTATAATTTATTAATTTATTATTTTTATAAATTTAGCTAATTAGTCGTTCTGTTGAGTACAGACGACTGCAGCACGGTCCGGTAGCCCACAGACATAGTTTCGTAATTACGCATCCATTTTACATAATATGTTTGTTTTAAAAATCCATTTTTATTTCACAATCGTTATGTTGTGGCGGGTAACATAATTATAATATTATATACTTGCGCTGCGGTGTGGTGTATTAAACGTGAAGTGCCCTGAAGGTCACCTGTTGGTGTGGTGTGCGTATTTCATAAAGCTATTCGCTGTTTATTATGCGTATGCAATGTGCAACTAAAAAAAAAAAAAAAAACGTGCCGTATAGAAAGTAAACGGCCGATGCCGTTTCCAATGGGTGAACGTAATGGTCGTGGGAGAGGGTCTGGATTGATGTTTTTCTTTATTATATTATGATGTACGTTGTATATACATATGTTAATCTCTCGCGTCAACTTCCAACAGGCAACAAGACTTTGCTAATCGGTTTTGTTCGCAAATTAGCTATGCGTTTAATCAACCTATAACCTGTAGGTTACAATAACTCCTAACCAAAATTATTGTCTGCAGAGTATAGCCGTATAGTATGTGTATATTACATAGGTATAAATGAGGAGAAAGTGATTAAAATTTTATTAATAACCATAATGATTTTCTATGTACGATTTGAGTGTAATGAGTTATACTCAGGTACAATCAGTATAAATCTAGGACATCTCTCGCACCGATGATTTGGATATTCCAGTATCCGATTTTACTTCTAAATTATAATAGATGTATACGATATACATACAAATATACATCCAACCTACTTATATAATGTGTGGTACTCACTTTTTTGAATCTTTTTGGATAACATTGTACTTTGCAAGTGGTTGGTATCTATTGGCAGGGGATTGCATTGTCCAGTACTGTACAAAATACCTGTATGGAGGGGGAAAATGTCTAAATACTATTGTCCATGGTAAGCTCGCGTACTATATAATGAAAATATGGAATCAGTATAACATGATATATTATAAGTTATAATTTATAACATGTACATATTGTGATAAAGAAAACGTTATCATATAATTCGGCTATCGTGTATCTTATTCAATAAAACGCTGTAGTACCTATATAATTTATAAATCATTAAGAATATTCGTTTTAATTTTGTGAAGTAGATAAATCATACTAAATAACAATATATGTTTTAAATATTTTTTTCATATCTAATCATTCTCAAGTTTTGCCTTCAACAGTTTTTTTTAAAGTTTTACAAGATTTTTGCTTCACATTTTATTGATACATTGTCATTATTACTCAGAACTCTCCTGGGAGAGGTTGAAGGAGTGATGTAGGGGTTGCCACATCCTCAGTACCTACCAAATAAGAAATTATAAGGATATAGTGCTGGCTAAAATCAATTAGAAAATACTGACAATGGATGATACCTTGAATTAAGGTAATATCAATTTTATAAACTTTTAATTACAAATATAAAAGTTGACAGATAATCACAACAACCATCAGTTGGCCGCAGCTGCAGACTGCAGTAGGTAATTCCAGTTGGTGGATTTATTAAAGATAAATAAAAAAAATTCTTATAAATATTATAAATTATATTAATGCAATAATAAATAAAAAATGTATTTGTTATACACATCTTTGGAAGTAATTCCCCCTTCCATAGCAACCCAAATTATGCTGTGACTCTTTCTATCATAGATTATAGATCCTATAATAGATTTATAATTTTATATATTATGCTAGAGAAAATTAATTATAATAAATTAACTAAAAGAAAAGGCGAATGTAAACGACTAGAATGGATAATTTGAATTCTAGCCAACTACGAGATGAAAAAAAAAATATTAGCAATATTTGTTAATAGTTTTGTATTGACTGTATAATAAGTAAATTTTAAGTTTATTTATAAATTATGATGACCTAGCGTGTTTCTCACGTCGGTGTGAGAAAATGATAACTATTGTATATCAGTTGATCATATTAATAATGATTAATGATATAGATTGTAGGTACGTACATAAAGAAATAAACACTATATAATAACTAATAACATCTACACTATGAAAGCAAAATCTGCTGTATATATTATATAAGTTTATATTTGCTATATTTATAACATGAATAGTAGTTTAAATAAAATGATACTCAAAATATTTTACTTTATTATTAATTAGAACGTAATGTTTCAAATTTGCATGTGTAAAATACTAAAACTGAATCTTCGTCAACGAAAACAGTGTTTATTTTGTGAAGTTTGTCATGGTATTTCTGTCCATACTTTGATTTGTTATTATCTGCAATATAAATTTATAAATATATTATACAAATATACAAAATATACATTATGAAATGTATCTAATATAGAGTACCTAATACTAATACCTATATTATTTGAACGACGGACTGTACGTTGAGTATATGCATTAATGAACAAATTAAACATTTTTATTAAATTTTTTATACAGCATATTTATTACTCATATACATATACGAACAAATCTTGAAAATTTTATTTCAAATAAACTTATTTAGGCAATAGGCCTCAAAATATTTATTAATTATAATAACTTTATGCATAGTTTAGCTTTTTGAAAATAAATTGTACAATAAGTTTCTATTTTGACGATAAAAGGTACAGGTCTCGGGCTCTTAAAAAATGTTCAAAAACTGTCTGAATAACTTACTTACTATAATAATATATTTCGTATAGATTCATCTAAAATAATAACGTTGATTACTGCAATCTATAACAGGATAGATTATACCTAATCTTTAAATTGATCGTTTGAACTATGTTGTATCTAGGTTTAAAAAAATATAATTATTTATTGATTATTTTAAGTTTTTGTTTTTAATTTGCTTTTACGTAACGAAAAACGTGGAATTACAATAATGGAACCTACATTGGTATATTTTTTAGCCAGAGTCGTGTTGCACTGCAGGGATAATAGAGTACCCTTATGTGAGTGTACACAAACTGCACTGTATGTTGTACATGACTCCGAACATTATGATACGTCTTCTGTGGTCATAATACGTGTCTTATATTCGTTTACGCCGTTTGTTTTTATTTAATCTTGTCTTGCGCCGAACGCATTATATCTGTACAACCGCCCGCGCTATTTTGTGTTAACTCCGTCATACATAAATAAAAAACAAATTCACGTGATGGGTTTTCATAATATGATTGCAATTTGTAGTATAACAAATAACAATGTATCGTGTCCATTCCTCGGGGAGTGTAAATGTTTTCGTATACACTCGCAAACACCGTTACACTTTATGATATAGGTTTTTATTTTCTCGGCAGTGTTTATATTGTTGTTGTTTTTGGCCAAGATCGGACCGACCGCTCAAAAATCGAATTCCGTCGGTGGCAGTGATGCATCGCACTTGTATGTAGGTGGTGCAGTGGTGGTTGACAACGTATGTTATCAACCGCGGCGGAGGTGGGCTCATGGGGTATTTGAATAGTATTCTTTCTTTTCACTCGGCGACGACGCTAATATTAGCTTTTGGCTCGTCTAAGTTATGCGCGCGCTCTGCCCACGTACCCGAATGTGTATATACTCGCGCATCATGCCGTGTTGATTATTATATATTATATACATGTGTGTACAATTCCATTGACCTCGCCAAGCTCGCCGTCGTCGTATACGCTACATATTATTTCTGCTTGGTCCGATTATTGTTATGATTTGTATTTATAAATTGTGTTTGCTTTTTACGTTTCAGTGGACGATACGATCGAGATGAGTCCTAGCAACAACGAGAACAAAAGTGAGTTTTAAAAGATTTATCCATAAAAATACACACATAAATATATGTAAATATATATTTATAAATTATGATAAATTAAAATATACGAGTAGTATAATACACACCTATATGGTATATATAAAATATTATGTACCTACCTCTGTAATGGTTAGTATTCATTAGGTACCTATTTTATTGTACATTTGTATTTAAATCTATAACAAAATAAAACATAGTATTTACTGTATCGTACTATAATATATAGAGTATAGATGTAGTATTATAAGTATTATACGTTGGTATATTGTAAATCTAAATTATTCTGCGATTGAAAATATTGAAATGGTTACGAACTGATAGTCCAGTTTATCCAGTTATTGTTTTGTCTATAAAATTAAACGCTGTGCCTTATACTGTAGTTATATTCACGAATACATTGTTCGGGCATTACGAAATGGGTTGGTCAGTAAAATATCTATTATGGTACTTGTTGTCTTATATTGTCTATAAAATTTCAGCCTAGAGTGATAATGGCAAGTTTTATGGGATACCAAAAACAGACATCCTACAGAGTTAACCAGTCAACGGGGGAGGGCTTGGCCTATCGCCCCTTGCCCTCCCCCCTCCCTTGAATCCGCGTCTGCAATGAAGCATTTGTGGAAGTAATAAACATTTAAAAAATTTAGGAAATTTTTGGGGGACTAAACCCCCAAACCCCCCTCTATTTGCACCTATGATAATGTGGAGTGCAGACTATTGATATAATCAAAATGTCAAACATTTCTAAATATTAAAAGTCGCATGTACTTACAGCAATCGCGAGATTCATTACAAAACGTACAACATAGTGGGTGCTCGTCCGATCGTGATGGGTTTGTGTTTCAGTAAAATAGAAATCGATGGTGACATTTTTCATTGAATTTTTATTCGTAAACTATGTCCCATAAGTTAGTAATCAATTATTACACTGGTTAGTGTATCCGATGGCTGATAAATCAAGCCAGTTAAGATCTCCCTGGTACCGATACTAGTTCACAAATTTGACCAAAATTATTTATCTAAATGATAAAAATCTTTGATACAATACTAATTATTTTTGTCATTGTTGTCATCGTTAAAAAATTAGTTTAAATATTCTAAAAGGAGATAATATTCGATAACATGTGCTGTTAAAAACATGGTAGATGCTACTGACAACTGACACTTGGGTGCTACTATTTTCATATGAATAATAATAGACACCTACTCATAGTATGTTCTTTAGTTTGTATTAAAGTGTATATTTTTACACTAAAAAGTACAAATACAAACTTAATACAATTTTAAGTTGACACTATAAGATCCCGTTATAACGTAGGTCAGGGGACGTGGTAAATCGTAAATGATAATGTTTTTGATAAATATTAGAGAAATTACATATTTAACTATGAAGAATTGGCATTTAGTTATTAAGTTATAAATACTTAACCGTTATGAAAATGTAACTTAAATACATAATGTAGATTATACCTAATATTTGTTTTTATACAAATTTTAGGTATGTATTTCATATAATATTGTTTTTTAACACAAAATGGAATGTATTTTTGGCAGTCTTATTTTTTAGTTATTAAACGTATAATTAGGTACTAGGTACCTACTGCGGTATACTAGGTATATAGTTTATATACTTATGTAAAACGATTATAGGTACTTTGATTTGAATAGCTCATTATTGTATTAACGTAATTACGTACATTTATTAGGCATACGAATCACGGGGGGGGGACTACGTTAACTCGTTATCTGCGTTTGTATACCTAGTTTCAATTACATTTTACATCACGTGATAAAATAATACTCTCTGTAAGTACCTAGTTCCAAACAGTAGGCTTCAAATAATATCAATACAAATTGTTTTGTTATATTATATACTTATAAACTATAACTGTTAAGATAATGATAATACCAATATTTGTCATTGATGTACAAACGTACAATATAAAATAAAATCGTTCTTAAAATTTAAAAATTTAATTAATTAATTGGTTTCTAAAAAAAATATTAGTTTTAAATTTCATAATAGGCCAATAATTCTCAATATTTTATCAAGTAAATTTATATATGTGCAGTGTGTACTCGACATCGTGTCATTGTTGTGAATTAACTGAGCGTAATTTTATCATGTTTTTACTCAATACTTCTGAATCTTGATGAGAAAACATACGCACTTACACGTTATATTTGGCATGTTTGTTTTAATTTTTAGATGCACATTATATATCTAATTGTTTTATTTTTTTTTATATTTGGCTATAATAATAGTTGCATTAAGGTCTCTACACACTATAGCGTTTGCTGTGGTAGTAATAGTAAAATTCAGCAGGACACAATTTACCGCTATCGCCAAGACAATAGAATATTACTACCGCCGCTACATTGGACCTTTAGGGACATAATTATTATATTAGGCAGGTTGTAGATATCTATTATCTATTTGACATTAGATAAAATGAAATATTTTAATGATATAATTAATCGATAAGAAATAAGTTTAGTACCAATCGCATTTACCAATGACTGCTGCATATTATATTATGTTATATAAAATAATCAAATAAATTATGTTTAAGATTTGGTATTACAAATTTTATAAATAATAAAAATATAAATGTTTAAATAATAAACAATTCAATACATAATCACTAATCAGTAATGATAATTTTTTTTTTTAAATATTAATATTAACATTATATTCCAAATACTTTTTAAGTATTACTAATGTAGTAATAAAAGATATATTTTACTAATTTCAAATACTCGTAATTCATAAAAAAAGTAATATTATAATAATTTATGAGTTAAGATTTTCAAAATGTATTGAATATAATATAATATATATAATATTTTACCTATACATATAGTAACTAAACTATCTAAAAATTGCATACACCTTAACAAAAGCCTTATAACATCATCGCAAGTACCTATTAGGGACGGATCCCCTCCCCCTCAGAACTGTGTTCTGGATCCGTGCCTGGTACCTATACAATTCTTGAAATTAATACAGTTCATCATAATTCAAACAATAGAGTTTAGGCCAAAAAATTAACGTTTCTAAAAATAACCTCTGCAAACTGTTTAGTACCTAACCTATTTATTATTATATTATTATTATTATTATTATTTTTTTTTTTTTGCAGGGGTTAAAGTTTTGACAACTAAGGTTATTAGCCTATGGAACTGTGGGGGAGGGTACTGTAGGGTTTTTTCAACACGTGTGTGTATGTGTGGTAATGTTTTTTAATACTACAAAACCCGGATGGTCACCCACCCGGGAACTAGTAGCAGCCAAAGTGTCGCACCAAGTCACTAGTATATTATTATATTTTATAATATAAAACTATTATTGACCAATATGGTACCTAATATAATTTCTATAAAATTAATTTAAATCTTATTTTAAAATGTCTTCATTAAATTAGATTTTGTGTGTGGTACCTTCTTTAAAGAGATTCTTTTCGATGAAATTATTATTTTTTAAGTATAACATATCTCTAGATATTTCTAGATATTGTAAAGTTGTGTCAAACTGTTTAATTGATAATCGAATATGTTAATAATTTCTATGCAATATGTATGATTTAATTTGAAATTGTTATTACAAAATATATGAGTACATTATGAACGCATACATTTTTTTTTTAGACGTAATGTGTCACCCTGACAAGTCTTTGCCGTCAGCTCCTTTATCGAATGGAAACTACTTGCATAAGAAATTCAAAAAAATCGCAACTGCTGACGATTATCCTGAAGTAGTCATTCCTACGCCTGTATTGTCCACAGATGAATATTCTCTTGAAGGTGTATGGCGACATAAATGCCCATACTGTAAAACTGTATGTACCAAGCCAAGTGCACTTGCCAAACATTTACAAGTGCACTCAGATGAACGTCCTTTTCCATGTGAAACTTGCGGATTTGCCTTTAAAACAAAGAGCAACCTGTCCAAACATTGTAAATCTCAATCCCATACAGAACGGTTGGCAAAAGAAGAACCAGAAGAGACTAAGCCAAAAATATACAAACCAAAATTTCGCACAGACTCAATACACACAAAATTGGAAGAATTGAACATACCAGAAGACCATTCTGAACCGGTTCAGGTATTACTAAATAAACAAGAAGAAGATTCTTCACAGCCTTTAAATTTGTCTGTGGTTGATGCAGTTAAAAAATGTCAGGAAAAAATGTCTCCTGTTGTAGTAAATGGTCAAACCGAGCTAAAAGGTGTTTATAAATTGCTATTGAACCAAATAATAAAGTGTAATGAGAATAAGGAACAGCCTTTTTGTGAAATGTGTGGTTTAAAATTTAATAGTCAAGAAGACTTGATTAGACATATTTGTGATCGAAGTCCAAATGGAGTTAAATATCCAGAGCCCAAGACTGTAGCCATGCCACTTCCGTCACCAGGACCATTGTTAGGACGCACACCGTTAGTTGAGTTTCACAGACCAAAGGAACCTGATGTACAAAAACCTATTGTTTTGCGTGTGGGTAACTTGATACAACAACAGGAAATGATTGCCATTTTCCGGAGTACCGCTGTGCCTTTCGTGCCAGGTATTCCAGGACCACATACAGCAATGCCTCGTCAACTTCGGTCACAATATGAACCGAAACAGACTGATCCTCCACCTTTGAAGAAACCAAAAGTAGACGACAAATTTACTGTTTCGACATCTCACCATCAGGTAATAATAGAGTAATTATTTCATTTTAAACTTAAGTTTTATTCATTTTGAGAGTAATGGTTAACAAAAAGTTTACTTCAATTATGAATTTGTTTAATTATACTTATATTATTTTACTTTAATTATACCTCCAAAAAAATCAATACATATAAGTATTTTTAAATTTGGAATTTATCCAAAAATTAGAAAAGGCGAATTAATTTTCAGGGTCACATAGTCACATAATATGGTTTTAGTTATGTAGTTTCATTAAGTTCTTATATTTGTTATTAATTGTTTATACTTTTAATTTAAACTAATTAAATGTATTTACTCTTATATACTTACAAGTCGTCACATAAAATACAATTCTTATTTAATATTTAAATTATAAAAAAAAAATTGAGTTATGATTAATTATTTAATCTTTCAGTACATTAATTTTAATAACTAAAACATTTTAGTTTTCAAGTCTTTGTGCTATTAATATTAATTTAAATGAATTACACATAATGACAAAATTAATAATTATATAGGTAAATATTTTAATGTCCATAATTTCTTATTAATAGATAGATATTTAACCAAAGCAAATCATTTTTACATATATAGAAATAGTACATGATAATACAATTAATAAACCTAATTAGTTTTTAGTTTCAAAAATATTGATAAACATTTATCACCACTGGACACTGGTTCTTAAATTAAAGTAAACAGTCTTCTTGTATTATTAAAAATATTATGTTGTTAGCTCTTGACATTGAAGTTAATAGTATGGTTTTAATTTTTAATAACCAGTAAATTATGTAAGGTATACTGATATACTGATAATTTTATATTTTGTGATCCAGTCATCATCACCTTGAGTAATGGTTCAATAATTGTTACTATGTTGGACACATAATCCTTAAACAAATTATACTGAATTACATATTGTATGTGTGTTACTGAACTCAATGATTTATATTTATATTATTGGTTCTATTTTCTCAAGAAAATATATGTTTAATAATTTAGAGTAACTAACAACATTTTTTTAGATTCCAACAACTACTATAACTACTAGTACAGTGGCTCAAAAATTTGTACGACCGACATCATTGGCATTCAAACCAGGAACATTCAGTACTAACCGCATGTTGCCCATGGTTAGTCCAGATACTCCAAGACCAAAAAAGAGCTATCAACAATTATATCTTAATGGCCATGCATACACATATTTGGGTTTAAAGTGTACGACAAGAGTATTCTTTTGTACGCTGACCAAATGTCAACCTACATACACAATTCTTCCAGAAGTTAATACTATATCAATGTACTCAAATTGGAAGGTATATAAATATTGATGCACTCCTATAAACTATTTCATTACACATATTTATATATTATATATAATAACTAATCATTATAGAGTTATTATTTTGTTGATATGTGAATATATTATATGAGTTATTAATGAATGATAAATGTACACTTTACATACAGATTTGTTCCGATATGGGTAGTAATATGCTTGGTATTCGAGGTATGGATTTATATGATTCAAGTCAGCGTAATCACAGATATACACAAGCTGGTCAATCTCACGATTACTTAGTTGCCCATTCATCTTACAAGCACAAACAATTGCCTGATAAAACCAACAGAGTTGAAACCAACTCTTTGGGTAAATTAAAGATCTGCCCTGGAGGTTTTGAATCCAATGAAGATTATGTATATGTTAGAGGCAGGGGAAGGGGGCGATACGTATGTGCTGATTGTGGAATTCGTTGTAAAAAGCCTTCAATGCTCAAGAAACATATCAGAACTCATACTGACTTAAGGCCATATACTTGTACACAATGTACCTTCAGGTAATATCAATTGAAAATGTCGAACATAACATATTTTTAATAAAGTTTTTATTTTATTTTTGTAGCTTTAAAACTAAAGGAAATTTGACAAAACATATGAAGTCAAAAGCACATTTCAAAAAAGGAGTTGAACAGGATCAAAATCCAATGTCCGTGGATGATATTAAACAACTAGATTCTGAAGATATGGAGGACTACTCTGAAGATAATATGGACGAAGACGATGATATTGATGATGAAGATGATGATGAGGAAGCAATAGATAGACATGGGTGGCGTAAAACTCAGTCAGATTTTGATGCTGCACGCTCATTATTAAGACTTTCACAAGTCTGCCCATCACAAATACCTCAATCAAATCATGCAAAAGCTGGTATATTGCCTTATGATCACCGACCTGTATCATATCCATATCAATCCTTTTTAACACTGACTGAGTCTGAGGTAAAAAATAATCATCAATACCAGAAACAAATTAGTCCACCTTTACAGTCTGGAAGCAGTCTTTTGGTACCACCAATACCTGTTCTACCTACAACTATTTTTAATAATCCAGAAATGATTCAAACAACACCTGCAGATTTAAGGCATAATGTAAATTCAATTCTAAGTAGTAGCCCAAAAGCTATGGTTAATAAACCAATGGATCTTTCACGTTTTGGAGGTAGTAAAGAATTAGAACAAATAAATAAACCACAAGTAATATTGCAGTCCCCAAAAAAACCTAAAGCATTATTTCGACAACCTACAACAAATGGTCCATCACAAAAATATACCAGGTATTTGTCACGTTTTATTATAAAAATACTCAATATAACTGATGCTAACAAAAAGTTATTGTTTTTAGTATTCTAGAAGATGGACGAAGTAAATGTATGGTGTGTGATAAGGTATTCAATAAACCTAGTCAATTACAATTGCACATTAATATACATTATTTTGAGCAACCATTCCGATGTGAAAGCTGTAAAGAATCATTCCGAACTAAACATCTACTTCAAAAACATTTGGACTCTATCTCACATTTGAATAAGGTAAGATTTTTATATTAGATTCTCATTAATTTTTAATTAATATTATTTTTTTCAGGTGAATATGATGTCTACTCAAGGGCCTATTGTTAAAAATCCAAGACCATTTGAATGTGCTGATTGCCAAGTTGGTTTTCGAATTCACGGACATTTGGCTAAACATTTACGATCCAAAATGCATATACTTAAATTGGAGTGTTTAGGAAAAATACCATTCGGAACATATGCTGAAATTGAACGCTTAGGGTTGAACTTGAATGATATTGATACTACTGACTGTGACAGTGCATTAAAGAGTTTACAAGCTAGCCAAAAAGCCTCATAATAAAATAATCAATCAGAGTAAGTTAATATTAAGTTAATTAAACACAAATGTTATAATGATTGTACACAATATATTTTATAGGTCAATGTTAAAAATTGGTTAAATTTTTGTGTGGAAATTTTTCAAAGCGCTCAACGTGAAAAAAAGACTGATCTCTAGAGTTCGAGGGATTGAACAACTAGAAAACTGTGATAACAAGAGACATGAAACCACCCAAGAGGTTTTCCAAAGGGATTTTTACCTAATCACAGACCATTAAGAAACTGAGCAGTTAAATATTTTTTACCCAACCTATTAATATAAATACTAATCTATACTTATATTTATAAATACTTGTAAACTGGGTATGTAATAAAGAATTTGGAAAACTATACATAATAAATAAGTTTTAATGTATTAAGTAAGATTATATATTATACATATAGTAAATAGTAATGTAGTCCAATTTATATTTGGTCAAAATTGTATTTATTGTATTAGTAAGACAAGTGGAACATGTAGCCTGTTAAATGATGTCAATTCTCATGATGATCTTCCTTGAATTTGTGTTTTGGTTTTTATTTTTTTAGGAATTTGATTTAAATATTTTAAATATAGGTAATTACATTATATACTATTTTTTTTTTTTTTTTGTGGCAACAATAATACTCAGTTGAATTGTGGCTGTATGTATTATTTTTTTGTCTACTGTTACTAGAATTTGAAATTATCTATTGATAAACTGACATAATTCAAATAAACTCAGTAACTGTTAAATAACATAAATGTTTTATGATTTTTAATAAATTATTATTCAGTTTACAAATTGTTTAAAAAATTCATTTGGTTACATTGTATCATTACTCATTACTTTAAATTTGTTTGTCATTTTAGAAAACCATGATTCTATTACTTTGGTTTTAATTCTATCAACCACTCTCAAAAATTGTTTTAAAAAATTATAAAACAACACATTTTTAAAATTATTTTACCCTATTCTGTCAATAGTATAATACTTCAGTCTGCTACGCCTGGGTTTCATCTCTTAGTCCCAAAAACATATAAATACTATAGCTTGAAAGGCCCTCAAGTTACTAGGATTCACTAAAGTAATAGATACTGAATTCAAACTTTTTAGTTCTATCAAGTCACTATAAATAAATAAATTAATTAATTAAATTATTGACAAAATACATACTATACCCAACTCAGTCCTAGAAAAGTATATTTGATTAATGTGTTCAAATATATTTTTCTAATCATAGAGGAAAAAAAATAACTGATATAAAATCATAATTTTTCAATATGAACACTCCAATTTTTTTTTTATAATTATAACTGTTAAATGTTAAATTTTCATTGATGACCAATAGGTTCTAAGCTCTCCATAGCCGAGAAGGGCTCATAGGATATAGACGTATGTTTGCAATGCCATTCTATTGCTATCAGAACTGTCGACTTCTAAGTTTGTTTAATAAGTAGAGATTGTTCATTGTCTGAGCCCATTACGATAATAAATATTTAAATATCATACTTTGAATGTTATTATCATAATTGTACATTAATATTCTGAAATAATGGATGTCATCAATTAAAAATAATTTTGTTTCTATATAATTTTAAATGTAAATATAAAATCAAAGGATAATTAGAGAACATTAAATATTACTTTATTATCAGAGTATGGGATAACTTAATTGTAAATAATTAACTATTGATTAAATAACAGGTTCATTACCTCCAAATATTACAAAATATACAAGATTACCACAAAAATATATTTTTCATTGAATTACATTATGCATCCCACTAGTCAATCATAAAAAAAAAATTGTTTTGTAATCAAAATTAAAACTTATTTTTGATTTCTCTTTTTCTATACTTTTGTTATAATAAATTATTATTTTATGTAAGGTGATTCATTTAATGTTAAACACTCATTAAATCAAAAAGTATAGACTTTTTAAACATTTTTCTTTAAGATTGATCTTCTGTTTTATCCACAATTTGATCATATTGAATTGAATAAAATAACTTTTATTTAAAATAAAAATAAACAAATTACTTTTAATAAATAATTTATTGCTAATCACATGAATGTTTTTAATATTATTGGACGGATTTTAAAATTTGTTAAAAATTTAAATTTATTTGACTTAACTAAATACAACGTCTACAAAATATTACAAATTTTTTTTATATATTTTGTTTATTAGTTCTAAAATGGCATTTGTAATATATATTGTTATAAACAAACATTAAGTATTCACAGATAACATTAGATCTTCACATATAATTATGATGCAAGGTATAATTAAATATTTTTTAATTTTTAATTGCATAAAGAAATACAACGCATGTATGGCATACGAATGCCATATAGAATGTATACAATTTTAAATTACCTTAACTGTTGTTCTACACAACACCTACAAACTATGGCACAAACAGTATAAAATTCTTATAAGTACAAAAATTAAATACTTAAATTAATATATAAATTATAAATACAAAATTAAATGAGGACGGCATTCATTCATTTAAAACAAATTTATAAACTTAAAAGTTATAATTAATATTTGTTATATTGCAGTAAAAAAAAAAAAAAAAATAACAAATTAATACTGCATTATAATTATCACAAGTAAAGGCAATTTGTTCAACACACACAGTGCAACATTGAGTAAATAAAAAGTTTTTTTTTAACAGTTTTAAAAATATATAATAATTTAACATTTTATTGAATTAAATAAATATAGGTATATCATATTACTGTTATAGGGTACCAATAAATTAATAATTTTCTTTTCTCAAATTTTTTTGTTAAAATTATAAATATAAGTATATAACTTAACAATTATATGCAAATAATCATTGTTATTAAATATAAGGAAAAAGAGAGCAAAAATTCTATACAAATTTTATGTGTTAAGGTAAAGGCACTTCCTAAATTCATGTAGTTTTTTTTCATATTAATCAATATGATTTTAAAATAGTTAATTATCAACATATTTTTATTTTTATTAATGAAATAAATACTAAAATGATTTTGAGCCCTGATAAAATACAGGTAAATTAATGTATGCTTAAAATGTACGTTTTAGATGACAAAAATAAATAAATGTTTAAAAATACATATATATCATACATTAATAACATGATTTTCAGTCTAAATCAAATAGTATTACAATTGAATAATCATAAAAATAAATTAATAAACTCATTATTCTATATATTTATACTAAAAATAAGTTATAACTTATTATAAATTAAATTATTTTAATAATAATATCTTAAAAGATAAATATATTTTTTTTTGTTTTGCATCGCTTGTTGTAAAATTAAATACTTTTAAGTATTATACAAAAATATTGACTAAAAGTAATACAAAATATTCCAATTTCGAAGTATTAATATTATCTTTTTAAATTTAAATTATGATTTTCTTTTCATAAAAGAATAAAGAGATCAACTTCATTAAGAATGTTAAAATATTGCATACAAGGAAAAAATCTGTGATGCCTAATATTAAAATTTGTGATAGCTAACTAATTTTTTATTCAGGTGTTTTGTTTTTCTATCACAAATTTATTTTGAATAAATACATATAAAAAATAATATATTAAATTCTTAATAACATTTATGATATAACAGTGAATAGTTTAAGATTCTAACATACATGCCATTTTTAAAGTTGTGTTGTGATCACAGACTTCCTGGTTATTATTTTGGGTACAGATGAAGTGTCAGCACCACTACTAATTAACCATGGGGAAATTTGATTTAAAGGCTTCACTTTTGTAAGTTCCTATTAAATAATAATATATATTTTAGAAATTATTTTTAAAAATTAAATAATTTATATATATTTACATAAAAATGAGATTAAACTAATTATACTAAAATTAGTAATGCTAATGGATTTGGGTGCATGTTTTTGAAAATCAAGTTTTAGAATGACATGATTTAGAAAATCTGTGTTTTAGAATATAAAATATTTTTGATCGGTAATGATAAATATCAAAATACAAAGTTTTTAAATAAAATACTATCTTATTTTGTAATAGAATTTACAATACAGAATGTAGAAATTATGATACACTTCCAAATTTGTAATTAGCTTGTTTGATCAGGAAGACGGGAAATATCAAAATACATAATATTTATATATATAATACTTTGTTACTCAATAATTGTTATCAAGTTTTTATTTTATTGATATTGTCAATTATTATTGTAGAATTACGATAGAGTTCTATATTGATATAATATGAGATTATTTTATATCTAATTAAGAATACAAGAATTATCAAAAAGTAGTTCACCTTAGTCCAGTAGAAAGCTATTGCTAATAATCTTAAGTATTAACAATTATTATATTTATTTTTTATTATAAAAGAATTATTAGAAAACATTTTATATTTGAGTAAACAGTAAAAAAAATAGATATTTCTAAAAATTGAAATTCTAAGTTTTATTTTCTAAAACACAGTGTTTCTAAAACTTGGTATTCTAAAAACATCTTCAATACCATGCAAATGATATCTAGAAGCAATTAGACTATTCATGTTTTCAAACAATTTTTTTTGAGTAATTTAGTTAACATAATTTCAAAATTGTACACAATCATAATGAATCAATAAATTAACAATAAAATAACTATTGAAATACATGTTTTCAACCGGTAAAAAAAAATTTCTACTAACTTACATAATATTACTTTTTCTACGTTTTTCTAAATTATTTCATATTTTGAATTAAAATATAATAAATAAGCAATGTTTATGCAGTTAATCAAGTCAAGTTGAAATACAATATGATTTATATGCCATACTATGATAATATATTAAGTCTTCACAGGTAGATTAACCGGAATCAGGAAGGTAGTTTGATTTTTTTAAAGTAGCCAATGCAAACATTACCAATAATATTCAGGGTTAGTACCATACCAATTTGGTTTAAGATATCCATAAAAAAATATTTTCTATTGGCTAATAGTTATACAGTAAATGTACAAATACTCTATTCAAAATGAAATCAGTATTGGACGGTAAGGCCATACGATGAAACGAAGCCAAGCCCATGCATACAACTCGGCCGTCCGATTTTAATCTTATTGTAAATAGAGTATAGGTAATAGGTATATTTATTAATATAATTTATATAGAACAATTATAAAATGTTAAAGTTAAGCAAGTAATTTATATAAGAATTTCTTTTAAACGAATATTTAAATTTTGTTATTTTTATACATTTAATGAAGTATAATGTAAAATACTTTTTTAATAAATAGAGATATGTTTGAAAATTTAAAATTATTTTGTAATGGTAAAACATTTTGATATAAAATTAGTCGAATGGTTGAATTAGTTAATTATGTGTGTAAGAGATTATTAAGATTTGAAAGAAAAATAATTTACAACTAATTTTATACAAGTAAATAATAAGATAACATACCTGGTTTTTTTGGACAACCTTAGTATTAGAATTAGTTATACCATTTATGGCAGTATTTGATTCAACAGTAACTACATCATTAGTTGAATCTTTTTTTATACCATTATCAGCAAATGGATTTGATGTTGGTGATAAGAATGGATTTGTTGTTGCTGTTTGTGAATCACCAATAAATGGATTTGCCGAAAATGGGTTACGAGGGCTAGTAGGAGAAATGGCATTGAATGGCAAGGACAAAATGCTTGACATACTTTCTGTAGGACTTCTTTCAGGAGAAACCACCCTTTGTTCTAATTTCCCACATTCGCCAAAAGAGAAATGAGTCACTGTTACTGGAGTAGCACATCTTTTACGATCATCTTTAGATACAGATGTTTCAGATATAGGTTGTTCATCCAAAGGTTGTTTAGTTTCTTCTGGTGCTGCAATGCCACCATTAAGGGATAATGTCAGTTTGTCTCCACCCTTTTTTAAATATCAAGAAGCAAGCCGAAAACAAAAGTAAAACAAAACCAACAAAATAAAACAATACTAAACAATAAATATAGCAAAACAAAAAACTAAATATACTAATCCTTATGTGTAAAATAAGGAACATCACAAAACAAATTATATTTTAGTCAATTATATACTTACAACAGATATAAATGTTGCCTGTTCTTTGCCAAAAGAATTTGATTTAGAATTAATATTGTATTCTCTAAAATAAAATATATCTATTGTTATATTTGTAATCGATAAAACAGTTAATATAAAAAAATAGTTACTCATTATGTAGTAAATTATTATCTTGTAAGTTAGTCACTTTAGATAATGGGTCAAACATGGACAAAGGAGATTTCCTCATTTCTTCTTCAACTTTAGCTAGAAAAAGAATTACAATGAAAATGATATTTTAGCTATGAGTTAAGGCACCTGGTACCAATGCCATTTTGTCTTCAAAAACACACTTTATAGAAATAATGATCCTGACTCCTAGAATCAATCAAATTTGATTTTTTTTTTTTGTTTTAACTGATAAGGGGAATTCTACAGTCTGCATAGACCTTAGTTTTATAATATTTTAATTTTAAACTTAAATAAGTTTTTAAAAAAAGACAGTTTTAAGCTTTTTTTACAAAAATTATTTTAATTTATTATTTAAAATTAAATAAAAAATCTGAGTTTAATGCAGGCTGTAGAATATTGTTGTTTCTCAATTTAAAAAAAATTATCTGAAAATATTCAATTGACAATGAGTTATCCATATTCCCGTAAAGTAATTTACGTCTGTTGAAATTTGTAACTAAAAATCTGTTAGTTGTTAATTCTATGACATGAACCTGTGAGTGCATTTGAATCATTCATATACTAGTAGTAGAGGGTTCTTTGGTTCTCTCACACTAATAATTATTTATACTCAAACACATTCATAAGATCGTTTGACGCCGAAACAATATATGAATAAGGTTGCCAATAATTTGCTCTTTAATAAATAGCCAACATCGGGGGCCTTAATATAGAAACTAATAAATATGCAAAAAAATATGCACAAGTATTTAAATTTAAGAATTTAAGAAAATTTCCAAGGTGCTGTTTTTAAAATGTTTTAAAAGATAAGGAGTATTTATAATTTATACATTACCTTTTAGTATGTTACACTTTAAATGTTCTTTAGGGATTGGTCTTGGAGTAGTATTGAATGAAATATTTCTATTGTTCGGTAATGGAGACGAGGATTGATTTTGATCTTTGCCAAAACCTAATACAACATACTTATTAATATTAATTTGATATAAATTTATTAAAGAAAATACAGTACCATCAGTTTTATTGATTATATCAACTGAATTTGATTCATTTATTTTGCTATTTATTAAAGGGGTGTCCTTATTCAAACTCTTTAACAATGAGTCTAATCTATCTTCAGCAATATCTATAACAAATAATTTTATCAAGCAATCTATAATCTATTCAAATTAAAAAATATTATTCTGTATTAATGAATATAATTACCAGAAGAGTTTGAGGTTAATGAGGATGTTGGTTCAAGATGAATATCTTTGGAATCTAAGATTGGAGTTGGAGGTTTATCCATAATATTAATTTTTTCCATTGTCTCATTTTCATTATCTGATTTTGGCTTTTCAGTTTTGTTCCTAAACATATTTTATAAGACAAATATTATAAGACTAATAATAAATATAGGCAAAATTATGAAATCAAATAAAATAGAGAATAGATAGGATATCATATCTACACGAGTAGTCTTAATAATGAAGTAATCTTTTATTATATAATGATAACCAAATACCAAAACTATAAGACAAGTATCAAATGTATAATTGATAAATAGATGTCCTAAATGCCTATCCAATCTTTATATGTGGTTTATTTTACTTTTGTCGTTCTCTCAAAACATGCGATTGTCTTCGTGCATATCGCTGACTCGGTCTTCTTTCAAACTGAACAGTTCTTCTTGCTCTATTTAATTGAGTTGTTTGAAACTCAGTTTTGCCACTTAATTCAATAATAAATAACATTAATTTTCAATTTAAACTAAAAATTTTGATATATATTTACCTGTATCTAAACCGTGAGCCCATTCTGAAAAAATTTTGTCTAGCGGATGGACCTTTAACAGGAGCACGAAGCCTAAAGAATGCATGATGTTCAACAGCACATTTCCATAGATGTTTGCATGCTTTTTCATTATGTAATCGAAATACAAATGTATGTTCTTGTTCACGTCCTTGATCATCATCTTCTACAACTACTAATGTTAGTTTTTTTTTCTTAAAATCCAATTTTCCAATCTTTGGCCTAAAAAAATATTTAAAATAATTTATATTTTACATTAGTTAGACATTAAATAATGTAGATATTATATTAATGGAGAATAACTTTATTTGATATTGGAATTTCTTTAGCTTTTTTATTTAAGTAATATGTAATTTTAAAAGAAACTAAATAACTTAAAATTTACCTAAAAATTTCAATGTCTGAAATTTAATAAAAAATTTTATTTTAAATAAGAGTGTTAGTAAGTTATTAGTTAGATAAATAAATTGTGATTCACTACTCTGCTAATACCTAATTGTTATATTAAGAAATAGGAAGAAATATTTTGTAAAATATTGAGAAATACCGATTGAAAATTTGTTCCAATACAATTAATACTCTGGTTTAAATTGAGATATTTCAAATATCCCTTGACATTATGAAATTAAAACAAAGACTAGTTTAATGATAAATCACTAGAGATAAAATAAAAATAAGTTTATATTTTTAATAATATAAACTCAAATGTAAATGCTGGTCTCTTCAATATATCAAAATTTCACTGTTTATCTTAATATAAGTAAACTATAAATATCATACCAGAAAAATAATCCAATTTTTTGAAGGCCTTCAAAAACTAAAATGCCTGTTGGTGTTAAACCAAGAGCATATTCACATCCATCTTTACCCTAAATAAATAAACTTATATAAACAATATTTAATAAAAAAAGTTTAATATTGGATTACTTTAGTACCCACTAAGAAAATTCTTATTTTTAAATATTACATAAAAAATAAAAATTGAATTATTTTACTTACTAAAACAGTATGATTATCAACTCCATACATTTCCAACCATTTCACCTTATTTAAATAACTACTTTCTGCTTGAGCTGGAGTCAAACCTTTGCATTTTTTAAATTCTTCAACAATTTGTATTTCCATATCTTCAGTTTGATTTGGAACAAATCTAAATTCAGATATAACAGCAGGAGTATGACAAGTTTCATCATAATCACCAAGCTCAGCTATAGAGATAAATATGTTCTTATATAAAAATACTTTTTTTTTAAACATTTATTTAGATTCATACATTGTAAAGCTAAGGCTGCTAATTCAATGCAAGTACTTTGTATGCATTCAAGCCGACCTTCGTGGATATCTAATTTGAGCTGAAGAAAAAACTGATAACGAGTTAACTCTTCTCGAAGCATATTTGGTTCTGAAGAATAGAATTTAACACGTAGTCGAAATGTATATGGTGGTCCAACTAAAATAAAAACAAAACTTAATATATTTACATAATAAATAATAAAATAATTGAATTACTTACTTCTTACTTGTTTTTTGATTGCTTTTGTAGGATCAAGCCAATGCTAATAAAAATAAACCAGTAATTATTTAACTTCAGTTAATAACAAATTCAAAATATGTGTAGGTATACAAAATATACATCTCCTCAATATCCAATAAAACTTATAGGAAGGAATAAAATACATAGTCAAATAAGTCTATATTTTAAACTTGGTATTACAAAAAAAAAACTTTTTTTAAACACCTTCTCTGATCATGGTTAGAATTAAGATCAATATACCAATATATTGGATAGTATGTTTACAAAATATTATCTTCAGAATGGGAAATAAAATATTTATTATCAAGTAATAATAATACACATTCTTCAAGATACTTATACTCAAGAGAAAAAGTACTTTTGTTCAAAATAAAATCAGAAATATTATCAAAATGAGAATTTATTAATAATAGTAACTTGTGAATTTTGGTTAAAATGAGTTATACAATAGGCATAATTTAAAAAAATAATAAAGTTGTCATGGCATAGACACAAAATTAATTAATTATTAATAATATAGAATTATTGTGCAGATAGTTATGTATATCAGGTACATTTTGTTGTACAAACAGTATAAATAAGCTAGGTATTTCAGTTGATAAAATACTTAGAAGCTACTAATTATTTATTAAATAATCTTAATACTATAGATAAAAATACGTAATATGCATACAGTCGTTCCAAAATAGTTGAAATTTAGAAATTAGAATATTATGAGTAATTTTCTACAAAATTACATAAATCCCTTTCACTGTTATAGATGCATAAACACGTATAGTGATAAGCAATTTTGTGGTGTTATAAACACAAAAATGCGTCATATTATTTTAAAAAATCAATACTAGTCATTTTTATTAATAAGATATTTAATATGAAAGGTCACCGACTATTACAACAATCCCTAACTTAACTTATTAATATCTAATAGATATGAAATAGAACATGTATTTATTTACCTGAACATGATTAGCATCAGTAAACTGTAAACCAAAGTAGTCTTTTTCAATCAAATCCAATGAATAAAATACTTGTTCATATAAATCACTACCAACAGCCTTTTTCTAAAAAAAAAAAAAATCAAAACATTAATTCATAATTATAACAAAGAATTTAAATATTTAAGTAAATAATTTAAACTATACTTTTTAAAAATTTAAAAAAATGTCTGGTATTAATTATTATATTATATATTTTAGAAAACTAAAATTTTTTAACTATTTTAATTATTATATAATAATTGGAAGTATTTATAGCTATAAGAGTAAATATTAGTATTACAAAACAGGGAACTTATTTTTTTGTATAATAGGTATTGAGTGCTTTGTTATTGAGTAGGTCACTGTAATAGATATATTAAATTTGAATTTAATGATAAATAATTCATTAAGAAAAACAATTCTGAGCAGAGACAGATAGGTGAAGTTTGGTTAGAACTATACAAGACGATGTTGTAAATAATACAATTAATGATTTAAAATAATAATAATATATCTATATAGGAATAATAAAATAAATAAAAGTACATAAAAAGTTAGGTATGCTTATATTAAACAACGGATGAAAATTCAATAGATGAATAATTTTATATTGATTGGAATTAAATTATTAATGCTTTCAAAATTCAGATTACCTTTTTAATTTATTTTTTTAAGACTAAAGGAAAGAAATACTCTGATAATGTAACAATATTATATTAGTTTGCACATACTTACCGACAGTTCAATGCATAGGTCTGTACCATCTAAAAGCATAACCCTGCATTGCATACAATGCTTGTTTGGAGGATTTAACCGTTCGGCCCCAGCTTTGATGTTTCGAGCTTTTGGATCATTCCGACCCCGTTTTCTACTCAAAAACCGAAGCATAGCGACCACGAGCAAATGGGCAATGTCACGAGACTAGGAACATGGTAATTTAACTCGAAAAAAGAAATCATACAAGTGGATAATTTGATTTATTTACATAATTACATTAAACCCGATAGCAATAGGATATAATAAACAATGAATGACATATTGACATCATCAAATCACCCATGAACATACAAACGCAAGTAATTGTTATATTTACGCACGCTTTACGTACGTACCTATCAGACTGTGTTTGTGTTCACCTAAACAAGCCTCACTAAGGTGAACAGAATAGGGAAGGTACCGTTATGTGATTGCAAAATAATGAAAAAAAAAAAACAAAAATTCAATATAAGTAACAAATGGAAGAGCACTAAACTTATACACGGAAGAACAAAATAACGAATTGATATACAATTTTTACGACAATTGATAATCTGACTGTATAGTTGTAAATTGTAATCAATCTAAGGGTGGAGTCGATGAAGAAAAATGTAAACGAGTACTAATGGTGTTTAACTAGTTATTAACAAATTGTTTAGCCAAACATCAAGCTCTTTATTATCTCTTAGAAAATAAATAAAACATAATAATCAAATTTTGAGTGTAGTTCTTAATTGATCTTGAAGAGAGCGCTCATGTAGGTTTAAGTCTATGTTGAGAAGTCATTGTTAACCTAAAATTTTTATTTGTTTCATTTTTAATGAAAAAAAGCTCTATCATTATCTGAACATAACACAAATCATAATTCAATAAGTAAATTTATTTCATTTTTGTTTGAATTTGAAACTTTCAACAATAAAATATTTTGGTGAATAAATAATAATTAATTATTAAGTGTAATTATATTCTACTTACATTGTTTTTCTTTTGGTGAAATTAGTTATTCAAGATGCCTGATTATTTGGGTGACGAAATGAGAAAAGTGAAGAAAGACGAGCCAGAAAAGGAAGAAAAAGAAAAAGAAATCAAATGTAATTGAAAAATTATTTTTATTATACTAAATATTGTCTGGTACCTATCTGTTTTAATAATTATAATTGTTTTAGTAAGTATTCACGTATATTTTAAATTTATATTTGATTAAAATTTTGAAATATAAAATTCAAAGACAATTTGCTCTGAATAAAGTAATAGAAAAATATGTTTTTACTATAGTAAGTCTTATAAGAATACTATTATTATCAGATTCTATACTTTAACTAACGATTTTGGGTATTTTTTTTTGTGAATAAAGTTATTTGATTATTTCGGGTATTGCTTCTGATAATTTTTTCTTTAAGTCTTAATCCAGGTTATTTTTGAATAATTTTTTTTTTAATTTATCTTTTTCTATATAAAACTTGAAAGTACCTTCATGTTTAAATAATGATTTGTATGTATTACACAATTTTAGAAAAATCTAAACGTTACCTCTTCAAATACAAATGTGATTTCTTTTAACTTTTGAGTTGATTTCGTTAACCAATATTATACCTAATTCTGAAAGTCCTTGTGTTTTTTTTATACATATGTTTGTATTTTTCTATATATTTCTTGGCTTCAGGTTCTTTACCACAACTACCACTCCTCTCTATCAGTTGTCTAGCTATCTTTTCACCATTATGTATGCCCAACATGCTACTGTAATTTTGAACTTTCTCTACTTATCGTTATCTTAGACAACCTAGCTGTGTTTTGCTCTCTCTTTTGGTGTTATCTGATTACCTGTTTTAGGTTTTGCTATACATATAGTTTTACTTTGCTTATCATTCTGTTTTTCATTGTTATCACTATGTTGGAATTATCTAACATTTTTATAACTTCTCCTGTATTTTGGTTTGAAATTCAAAAAATTGACATAGCCCTTTTCTTTCAAATCTTGTACGCCTTATTCATCAATTTTTGTCGTGGCCAATGTTTTACATGCATATTGAGTATACCGTTACTAGATATAGGATGTTGATGACCTTTACATTTTTATTCCTTTGATCCTATACAAATACTATCTTAGCTAAAAATTTATTTATTGTTCCTTGTTTCAGAATATATTAATATAATTAATATAATGATATAATATATGTAATTATTACTTAATTACAATGTGTTAGCTTGTATCTGATTGACACTAGTTTGAATTTTAATAATGTCTTTAAGGCCTTTAGAGGTGTAGGACAAGGGTAACCAATTCCATATATTTGGAGAGAAGGGGAAAGAAAAAACATGAAGAAGAGAAGAAGAATTAAATTTGATATTACAGCCAGATTAATGAAAAATTAGTGCTATTGAATTAATTCAATTAACTTTAAAAAAATATTGTTTATTTATTATTATTTTATTATTATATTGGTGAATATTTGACCACTTTTGTCATGCATATTTATATAATATATACACTTTTAGTATATATAATTCTGATCCACTTATGAGTTATATTGTTTAAAATTTAAATAAAAATTTATAATTAGTTACTTTACTCAAAGTCTAAATAAATTAAAGATTCTTTCATTTTTAATTTAATTTTTAGCTTTGGATGAAGAGGACATAGCATTACTTAAAACATATGTAAGTAGTTTAAAATGTTTAATCAAAATATATATATGTTATAGTTAAAACCGGAAATCCGTCTAAACTAGTTTCCACGAATCCCTTTAGTCACTTCTTAGTTTTAACTAGTTAAAACTAAAATTTACTAAGACCATCACCATCAAAACTTGTTTTAACTTATTTTTATTTAGTTAGAACTAGTTGTGACTAGAATTATCTAGTGAAAATCCGTAATGTTTATAATGATAAGTTAAACTAGTTTAACTAGGGAAAAGTAGAAATATAAGTACATATTAGAATAATTATTATAGGATTTTATTATATTATTTATTTTGACAGAACAAACTATCGTAGCATGTAGAATTGCATAGTATTTAATTTTTTTTACATAAACAGCAATTTGTTCCGCAGGATGTTGTACATGTGCATCTTACAAAGCCTTGTCCTGGCCCCATTGATGCTTTTATTGCGGCTACATGGAAGGAAATATGGTTTTTTTTTTGTGAATCTAAGTAATTGACAAGTTAAAGTTATCTTAATTGATTTAATAGTCAGCCAGTCAAATTATCGAGCAATATTTATAGATCTTCTGTGATCACGTGTGTTTTATGTAATACGAGTTTGAATACATGCATTTTAGTTAAAACTAGTTTTTACTGACTTATTTGAACCTTTAATCCTAGTTTGAACTAGTTTCGACAGATTTCGGGTTTTAGCTGAAACATATACTATAATAAATACATAGTAAACTTAATTGTTATATTTATAGGGTCAAGGTCAATGGACAATTAATGTAAAAGCAGTGGAAGATGATATCCAAGGTATCATTAAACGTATTAATGAATTAACTGGAATCAAAGAATCGGATACAGGATTAGCTCCTCCTGCATTTTGGGATTTAACTGCTGACAAACAGACTCTTCAAAATGAACAACCTTTACAGGTAAATAATTTCTTCATTATCATTTATGAAAAATTTAAACATTGAACTATTAATTTTATAAGGTTGCCAGATGTACAAAAATTATTAATGCTGATTCAGATGATCCTAAATATATAATTAATGTCAAACAATTTGCCAAGTTTGTTGTTGATCTCGCAGATTCTGTAGCACCGACTGATATTGAAGAAGGAATGCGTGTTGGGTAAAAAAACATGTTTGTTTCTTTATAACTGTGTATACTATTTATTTTATTAATTTTTAATGCAGAGTGGACCGTAATAAGTATCAAATCCATATTCCACTTCCACCTAAAATTGATCCTACTGTTACTATGATGCAAGTAGAAGAAAAACCAGATGTTACATATTCAGATGTTGGTGGATGTAAAGAACAGATAGATAAATTACGAGAAGTTGTTGAAACTCCATTATTGCATGTTGGTATATTTTTAATGTTTTTCTAACTATTATTGTTTTTTGTTAATTTAATGAGCTAAAATTATGTTGAATTTTTAGCCTGAAAAATTTGTGAACTTGGGAATTGAACCACCAAAAGGAGTGTTATTGTTTGGACCACCAGGAACTGGTAAAACTTTATGTGCTAGAGCAGTTGCTAATCGTACAGATGCTTGTTTTATTCGAGTAATTGGGTCTGAGCTTGTTCAAAAATATGTTGGAGAGGTGAAATTTAAATATATTTTACATTTATTGTCCAATAATTTGAGTTATATTCGTTAATATATTTGTGCAATTTTAGGGTGCACGTATGGTTCGTGAATTATTTGAAATGGCACGCAGTAAGAAAGCTTGCTTGATATTCTTTGATGAAATTGATGCAATTGGTGGTGCACGTTTCGACGATGGTGCCGGTGGTGATAATGAAGTACAAAGAACTATGTTGGAGCTAATTAATCAATTGGATGGATTTGATCCCAGAGGAAACATTAAAGTTTTAATGGCAACTAATAGACCAGATACATTAGATCCAGCATTGATGCGCCCTGGACGTCTTGATAGAAAAGTTGAATTTGGTTTACCTGATTTAGAAGGTCGAACTCATATTTTCAATATACATGCTAGAGCTATGAGTGTTGAACGAGATATTCGTTTTGAATTGTTGGCCAGACTTTGTCCCAATAGCACTGGTAATGTTTATATTTATATATTTATGTATATAATCTAATGTGTTATATGGTTTGTATTAGTCCATCAATTTGCCCTTTTGGTGCAAGATAAAAATTAGTAATTAGTACAGAGTAGATTTTTAGGTTTTCACACATATTTATTAAAGTTATGCAACTTAATGTGTACAGATATTTATATGATTTGATAATTGCAGAATTTTTAGAAAAATTTTATTTTATATATTTCAGAAAATTTTGGGGCCTAAAAAATATTTAGCCTATTTTTCTTTTTTAATAATATATTGTACTGTTGTTTATGAAAAATCATAATTGTTTTTTGCCAATTGGGATTTATTTTAAATTACAATAAAATTTGTATTACAAAAAAAATGAACTCATCTTTTAATAAATTGTTTAAAACATCAATATTTATTCACTAAATTGGTAATCTGTTACTTTGATTCTCTTGGACTATAATATATTATATTGTTCAACCAAGCAATTTTTTTTTTTACATAATGTTCAAACTAATAATAATATACTACACTATAAAGTTATAAAAATATAATATAATATACTTCATTTAAAGAGAAATTAAATAAAAAAGCATATCTTATTATATTTTAAAGCTTATTTAGAATATATTATATTTTGAACTTTTATGAGTCTAAAATTTTGCTTTCTTATAATTAAATAGTCATAAATACTTTTTATGTCCTTCTGTTAGTCTAATATACTTCAATTTATCAAAATTATACTATGTAGTGTTCATGTTATGGTAAATGTAGTTAAACAAAAAGTAACATTATTCATCTATTTACCTGTTATTATTAATAATGTTATTGACTAAATATTCACAAGAATCCCAAATTATATTGATTGAAAAATTATTTAGGTAAAAAAAAAAATGAAAACAATATATTATTATTTCATCATTTATTTATTTTTACGAGTTAAACTTCTGTGACATTTATTCTTATATAACTTTTCAGTACTGTGGCAGGTACTATGTTTTTTGTTATAACCAGTCTTGCAACAGAACTATTTCCAGCTGGTTATTTGTGTTATCTGTCCTAACAGTTTTTCTTGGCATATTTAATTATATTTGAGAAAACTATGTTCCATACCTTTAAAAAAAACCATGACCACCATACTATATGTACCTTTACTGTGCCTGATAAAATTGAATTAGTTTTATTTATTTTATGTACGAATTACTTATAAGACATTTTCAAAAATTAGTTTAGGTCACCTTATTGCTTGTAGGGCATCTATCTTATAATTAATGAGTTTACTTGTACCAGACTCAATCAGTATCAAACAAACAGTATAATAATAATTCATAAACATTCAGTATTTAATTATTATCAATATTTCCCATTTCGTATGGTTTTTAACATTGTTCATTCCGATATAATGTAATTTACTGTAACATGCTGAACATATTCAACTATTAACTATAAAACAAAATTTTTGTTTTATTAACCAAATTAAGAAACTATACTTATTGCATAATATTATAAAATCCTAAGTCCATTGATATTATGTTAACAAAAGACAAACTATATGTCTTTCATATTCGATAGTCGGTTAAAAAAAATAGCATACAAACATATTTATATGGACTATGGAGTAATAATAATTAATTATGCCTGATAATTTAGTGTGTTGCCTACACAAAACACTTACATTTTTTTTTTACAATTTTAGGAGCTGAAATAAGATCTGTATGTACTGAAGCTGGTATGTTTGCAATTAGAGCTCGTCGAAAAGTCGCCACTGAAAAAGATTTCTTAGAAGCTGTAAATAAGGTCATCAAATCATATGCCAAGTTCTCTTCTACTCCACGTTATATGACATATAACTAATATAATATTAATTAATTTTTCCAATTGGTTTGTACTCAATTTCAAATTATATTAATGTTTATTTAAAATATGCGTAACATTAATTTAAATATTTGCTATTCTGAAGTATCTATTAAAAAAAAATTATATATTAAAAATATATGAACTTAAATTCACACTAAATTAGTATATACCTTATTTTGTATTGTTTCTAACCATGAGTAGATTGTTAAAATAATAATATTTAATTCCTATGGCCTTTTTTTATACATTCTAAAAGAAGACTACAAAGTATCTCATTATATTTATCATACATTTTGTTCACTCAAATAATACATAAAAAAAACTAACTAAATAAAATTGTATTATCCTCTATAGCTCTACATTATTCATTCATGTTATATTTTATTAAAACAAAAAAGCATTGGAAAAAGTGTAAATAATTAATATTGTATATTTCATTATTTTTATAAAATTTATTCTTGGTCTTTTTTACCGATTGCCCATTGACTAATATGTAAATAAAATCGAATGATAATGTTATAGTCATCACTCATGACTAAAGACCAGATTTAATTGCATTTAAACACTAAAATTGTATGGTTAAATACAATTTTACACAATTCCACTATAAAAATGCAAAATTAATAAAAATATAATATAATAATAATATAGGTTTGTTTATTTCAGTAATAGGAAAAAAAGATTTGCAGAACCTAACCTAACTTGCATACAAACAAAAGTTACAGTAAATAAAATTTATTTTTGGTATTTTTAATTACAGGTACCATATTCTTGATATATATGTCATGTAGCCATCTAAGTATTTTTCATAACAACTATTTTAATAAAAATAGTTAAAATTTCCATTTTAAAATAAATCTATGACTGAAAGTATTTTATAAACAATGCAGTTTATCCGGTTTATGTCTTAACTTTAGAAGGTTTTTATAGAATTTTCTCGGCAACAAATTGTATAAATTTAATAAATATTAAATTAATTATAGATAGGTATAAAATTGTTATGTTAGATTACATAATACTTAATTACTATATAAATACAGAATTAATTATATAACAAAAATTAATTTTTATAAATAATTATAGATTTTGGTAGTCAGTTTTGTTTCTATTGGCATTTTTTTTTTTTTATTATCCATTTCATGTTTAAAACTGTATACACAGAAAATAGAACTAAAGCTATGGATATAACCTGTTAATTTGGCACATAGCAACTGTCATGATTTAAAAAAACTAACTGTGGTCCGAAAATATATTTTTTGATACACCTTGGATTCTTGGTTAGGTTAGGTTTTTGTTTGACTGTAGTCTGAGGATATTTACAAATATATTAATATATTTTATTATTTTAATTTTCACATAGATAACAATATTATCTATTAAATATTGAAATAGGTATGTATGAATCAATAGAGTAAGATGCTATGCATATTTATAATTCTATAGAAATATAGAATTATAAAATTCTATAAAGATTTTATAATTCTTACTCCAATCACGAATCACAGATATTATATAGCATTATATTATCACGGACTATATAAAACTATTTTCATATATTTTAACTATTTTCCTAATCTGAGGTCTTACCATAGCTAAATAAATGATAGTAATATTTTAAAACACAGTATATTCATAGATAATATATTATATTTATATAATATGATAGGTATGAGTACCTATATTACTATAGTATGTCTATATTAGCATAGAATATATAATCTGTCATGATAAATTTATCATTGATAATATCTTAATTCATGGTATGAACACAGAATATATGAAATATTGAAATTTCATATGTTCTGTGATAGTATACCTACTCCTCTCACTTCACAGTACTTCATCAACTCGTAAAGCCCGTAGTCTGTACTAAAAAACACGAATATTATAAAATAATAAAATTTATTCTGCGACTGTAGTCCATACACGCGACATTGCATGAGTCTATAAATTATTATTTTATATTTACTTTTACTTTTTTTTATCATTTTATTTCTACTCAATACTTGTTGATACATAAATAGTTATTTGTTAGTACGTCAAGTATAATCCAAGTAGTATCTCAAGTGTAATATTGACGTTGTGACGTTTAATTTTCGATAGATAACAGCTGGATCTATATAAGTTCGTGATTTCATATTAACTGATATGTTTTTTGTGTACGCTCATGATTAAATAATAAAAGTTACAACATATAACTCGTTTTAATCGATTTAAACTTTTGAATCAAAACAATATTATGGCTTTTACTCCAGGATCAGCCGTGTCTCCGTCTGCCGATATTGAGTTATCTTTGGCATGCAGGTAAATGCGTAATTGCAAAATAATGCTTAATGTAGATTCAAAATCCCGATATTGTGTTAAACTCATTAAGTCTCGACTGTATTTTTACTATCGAGTACTTGTAAGCTATAGTGACAGTCAACAGGTATTTTTTAAATTTAATTTTTAAGCATTTACCTAGTGTCTATTGCCTATATAAACTATTGATGATGGTCGTTGAATACGTTTTAATGGTTTTGATAAAATGTAAACACAAATTAATAGCAATATATTATTATTTTTTTTTTTTTATTGAAGTCACAACAACAATATTTGGCTTTTTGAAATTGAAATAGCATTTACATGGAAAAGCTATATAATATTATATTTTATATTATAAATAATAAAAAAATATATATATAAATATTTATATAGGCACACTATTAAAAATATTATATCAATATTTTTCTTTAAATTTAAAATTCTAATATAAAATGAAATTAACATTTGATGAAAAACACTATATTTTATTTGTTTAAAGTTTTTAACACTATTTTTTTGGTAGGTATTACCATTCAATAATTGAATTTAACCTGTATTATTTTTAGGGGGCTGTCTGGTACGGATGCTCTGTCAAAATCTGACCCAATGTGTGTAACATATGTACAACCATTTGGCCAAAATAAATGGATAGAGTTTCATCGAACTGAAACTGTTAAAAATAATCAGGATCCAAATTTTGTTTCTAAAGTATTGATAAGCTATAGATTTGAAGAAAAACAGCCGCTGTTGTTTGAAGTGTATGATACTGATTCAAAAGATAAAGATTTGTCAGCGCATGATTTTCTTGGAACAATTACAATCTCTTTGGGACAACTTGTTGCTAATAAACGTGTAAGAAAATCTATGCTAAACTATAAGGAGGTACTTCTGCTCATAATAAATAATTGTTTATGTTGTTTTTAGAATAAGTTACAACTGTCAGATCGTGATGGTCGTTTAAAAAGTAGTTATTTAGTTATAACAGCAGAAGAATTGGGTATGGATAGAGATGAAGTAATATTAGAAATGAGTGGATTTAAATTGGATAAAAAAGATTTTTTTGGTAAATCTGATCCATTTTTGGAAATTTATAAACTTACAGATACTGGCAATTACACATTAGTTTATAAAACTGATGTAAGTAAACAGTTTTTTTTATATTAACAATAAATAATAATTAAATATTTTTGAAAAGGTTATTAAGGATACGTTAACTCCTCGATGGAAGAAGTTTACTATTCCTGTTCGGGCGTTATGTAATGGAGATTATGAACGGGATATAAAAATTATTTGTTTTGATTGGAATTCAAGTGGTGATCATAGTTTAATTGGTGAATTTCATACCACTCTAAAAGGTCTCTCAAATCCTAATGCTACTTTTAAATGCATAAATGGAAAAAAAAAAGTAAGTTGTTTTTTTATTTATCATTATCGTATTCAATTATATATATATTAAATTGCTTGGTTTATTGACAAATAATTTTAGGAAAAAAAAAAAGATTACAAAGATTCTGGTGAAATACGTGTAGAATACATAAAAATACAACCAACTTATACATTCTTAGATTATGTCCAAGGAGGAACAGAGATATTTTGTACAGTGGCTATTGATTTTACTGGTAAAAAATGTTAATATTTTCTACAAAAAATTTAAAATGTTAAACAAATTAATTATTCATATTATGTTGTTTATTTTGCATGATTTGCAAGACTACATTTGTTTGATTAAAATTTTTTAAAACCTACAAAAAAATTAGTAGTTATAATTTAGTTACGGTGATGAAGCATCATAAGACACAATGAGAAATTATTTACCCACTTTAAATGAGGAAAAATGATTTAGTTTTTATTATATTAAAACACAATTTTTTTTACAAACTTGAATGCTATAATATATATATATATTTGTTAATTTTTTTTTTATATAACAATAGACATATTGGGGGCTACACATTGAAGTTGATGATGTCTGGCATGGCGGGACCATCCAGTAAACATCTAAATGAAATATAAAAATAAATATAAGACTTTGTTGAATTTGTCGAATTATGTCAGGGGCAGTGTGCAGTGGAAGTTGGAAAACGGGTTTTGGTTATTGTTACGCTATAAGATATATATCACCATTCATATTTTTATTCTATTCTGTTTGTAAGTAATCATTAATAACTCAGTTGTCATTGATCACCGCAAACTAGTTATTATGGTTTGTTTATTTCTGAAGGGATATTATCTTAATATGAGTAACAATAATATTACCATTGTGCCTGATATTTTTTTCAATGTCTTAATTCATTTTTTTCCAGCCTAGTCTTCCACCTTGCCACTGATACTTTGTACTTATTGTAATTTGTCTAAAAAATATTATTTTATTTTTTAGGTTCAAATGGTAATCCATCAAACCCATCATCTTTGCATTTCATAAATAATGCAAGTATGAATAGTTATGAACAAGCAATATGGAGTGTTGTATCTATAATTGAAGACTATGATACTGATAAACAATTTCCTGTGTTGGGTTTTGGAGCTAAAATTCCTCCTAATGGACAAGTGTCACATGAATTTTTTGTTAATATGAATCCTCAAAATCCACATTGTTTTGGCGTAAGAGGTATATATCCTAAAACCAAATATATATTCAAACATTTTCCTAAATTTAAAATATCTACAGTTTAAAATTATATTATATTTAGGTGTGTTAGATGCATATCGTAATTGCATTAATCAAGTGCAGTTATATGGTCCTACAAATTTTGCACCTGTTATCAATCATATGGCTAAAATAGCTCAAAATAACCGAAATGGGAGTGGTTATTTTATTTTGCTTATATTGACTGATGGAGTTATTACTGACATGCCAGATACCATTCAAGTACTGTTATTTATTGAGTTTATTAAATGTATTAACTTTGTTCCCGATATTTGCATTCATATTTTCTGATATGCTATTATAAAAGTAAAATATATTATGGAAACAATATAAACATATTGTACTTTATTTTTTATAAAATCTTGAAATTAGTAATATAGAATGTTTTTTTATTAGTATTTAAATTTTTTAAAAACATTCAATAATTGTAGCTATGTTAAATCATAGCTTATGCTTTTAGAATACATAGAATAATTTTAAAATTAAAATTTTAGACAGTAATAATATTTATAAAAACCTAGTCCTGCATTTTTCCCATATAATTTTGATTTTAATTTTTAACTATTTATTTAACTTTTATTTCTTAGGCTATTATTGCAGCATCTTCATTACCAGTTTCTATTATTATTGTGGGTATCGGTAATGCAGAATTTGATGAAATGGAAGAATTGGACGCTGATAAAGGAGGATTAAAAATTAATGGAATTCAAGCAGCAAGGGACATTGTACAGTTTGTTGCATTTAACAGTTATCATAATCTTGACCCTAGTATTGCTAATTTACATTTAGCAAAAGATGTATTGGCCGAAGTACCTAAACAATTTATGGACTATATGAAGATAAATGGTATTGTGCCTAAAAGGAGAGCATCTCAGACCATAACACCAGGGATTGAGGATTTAAAAATTCAATGAACTAATTAAATTTAAACAGCTTTAAATCAAATTTCTTTTTTCTTAAACTATTGGTGCTATGCATTCAGTTTCTGTTCAAAATGTGTACTACATTTGCGCAACACTATTTAGTTCATATAATTAAAATATATCTTTTTTACTGATTAACAAATTGAATTTATATTATATTTATACAAAATATTTCATCTTGCTAGCTTTTGTAATTTATATAAAAAATGTACCTATTTACATTATTGAATTAATTTTTTTTAACACTTAAAATATAATATTTTTTTATTTTACTTAATTAAATTAACTTTTTTATATTAGTAGGTATACCTAACAATACTACATAGTATAATTACTATACAATATTAAATTATTTTTATTTACAAGTCTATTATAAGCTCATGCTTTGTATTAAGTTAATAAATGTGTTAATTTAACACTAAGACCCTTAAGATTTAAATATTCAATGATATTTAGGTTGTTATTTACTAAAGCATTAAATTTTTTGTTTTAAAAAAAAATTGTATTTATTATTTTTATGATTGTTGCTTTGGTATCTAGGTGTTAGTTAAAATATATTATTATATGCTATATACAATGTATTAAATTATGTTCAATAGCCTTATAATTTTAAAAATTGATTTTATCTATTTCGTATTATTATAACATACATAATATTATTTTTATTAGTGGTCATCTGATTCTAGTAATTTATTTGAGTACCTAATATTTATATTATTTATCGTATTTTTATTTAAAATACCTTTGTAATTATATAGGCCTAATGAAATGTATTATTATTTTTTCAAACCATTTATTGACTCGCTATGCAACTGGGACTTAGATACAATATTAAATTATATTACATATTTTTATAAATGCTTGTTAAATATTTTAAATGTTTCATTATTTATTATGTAATATCAAATACATATATTTATTACACTTATCATTGAGTTTTTATTTCTTATTGCAATGAATTTCTTAAATACTTTTTTATTAATTTTTATAGATTAGTTATTAATTATAAAATAAAAACAGAAGGTCGGTAAGTGATACCTTGCTCTCTGCTGTACAGTGGGGTCACTGTAATGGATTTGTTAAATTTGAATTCAATGATATAATATGATTGTATATGAAAAACGATTCTAAGAGAAGACGGTCTGTCGGCCTATATAACTAAGTGTATTTGATATTTTTATGGTATTATTATTATTAAAATAATTAATTTTACTATTAATAATACAGTAGGTTGAATTAATTTGCAGAAAATATTGTATTTAAAAACATGATTGAGTGTTTAAAACACAATAATATACTTTAAAAGTTTCATGCACGAATAATATTTTTAAGTTGCTAACATCGATATTCTTCATTTAAATATCAAATTCCATCCAAATTTGAACTTAAAGTTTTCTACAAAAATCAATCGTGTAAATATATTTTTTAGATTTATTGATTACACTATTAATTACGAAAAATCTTGTTTACAATTTTCAATCTTTAGCTTTAAAAATTGAACATTTTATACATTTTTAACCACAAAATAATTTACAAATGTTCGATATTTTGATGTCGAAAATTCAAATTTGAACTTAAAATGTCTATAAAAACAACCATGTTAATATTTTTTTTTTTTTTGATTCTTTAGTTCAACTATTAACTATTTACGAAAAACCTTGTTTTAAATTTTCAATCCTTAGCTATAAAAACTGAATATTTTATAAATTTTTAACTACAAAACAATTTGCAAATTTTTGATGATAAGTTTTGATCAAAATTTGAAGTTTAAATGATTATAAAAATTTATGAGGAACCTTGTATTAAATTTTTACGTTTTTTGACCCAACAAAAATGTTTCAATTTTGTAAAGAAAAAGAAACTAAAAAGATTTGAAATTTTCTCATTAATATAATTAGCTTAAAAAGTGTTAAAATATTTTAAAAATTTAATGGTGTATATGAAGTGATAATATTAAAACTCTGTGAAAATTTCAAGTAGCTTTGGTTATTCATTTTTGAATTACAACAAAATAAGAAAATCGTTCCCTGAGAAATCTATAGTTTACGGAATAATATCCTGTAAAGTCTAATTTCAAATGCTTATAAAAAATTTTTTTGACTTGCCATTAAATTTTTTTTTTTTTTGTGAAAGATATTAAAATTTATTAAAATTGTTGTGTTTAATTTTCAAATCTTAGGTTTAAACAGAATAATTTTTATGAATTTTTAAATAAAAAAAACTACAAATTTTCATGATTCTGACGTTTTTTGTCAAACTTTAGATGCTTATAATAAACTATTGTGGATTTACGCTCAAATTGTTTTTTTTAATTTTAACTTATAACAAGTTATGAAAAATTTTCAAGTATTAACCAAGTAAATAAATTGTTATCGACAATAACAATAAAAAAAATTACCGAAAATTTCTTATAAATAGTTAAAAAAGATTCAAAATATATTGAACATTTTATGATGTATAGAAAATGCTTTTACAAACAATGGGTAAAATTTCCATGTCTATGGTTATTATTTATTTTGTTATAATAAAAATTAAAATCAATTTTGTCAAAAATTTGCTCTGCGAAAAAATTTTCGTATTTCCTTCATTTTTTTTTTTATTTTTTCCAACGCGTCTAAAAATGATTGGGAAATTTTTATTTTTGACTCCCCAAAGTACTAATTAGATTCACTTTTATATTAGAAAAGATGACGATGAAGAAAATCGAAGAACTTTTACTGCCCTAAAATAATAATTATTAAAATCATCATTTTAATAATTATGATCTTACATAATTGTTAAATCCAATCCATATCCATATTCATTGCTCTGCTCAAAATCTAAGATTAAGAGTATTGACTGTTTTGGTAAGTAGCATATTATGCTAAAGTTTTAAAAGAAAATTAAAGCAATTGTAGTAAAGTGAAATTATACAACTATATTCAAGTACAGAAATAATAAAATTGGGTACTTGGGTACGTACTTGTATTATTCCCGATTTGAGGATAACTATGAAATTGAAATATATTGTTTGAATTTTATTCCTATAATACTCACTTGCTGTTTTTAACAAAAAACTGATTTATTTTGATACAAAACAAAGTTCAAGATACACAAAAATTTATTTTTCTTTGGTTTTATATAATTTACAATATACAAAATCCAGGTCAAAGTTCTGGTTATTAAAACTCTACCCAGTAGAATTTCCTAAATAAATCAACTTAAGTATATAATATATTTTACAAAATGTACATGTATATTTATTACTAAGTAATTAATAATTTTATCTAGATTTCATAATTATAAATGATCTGGAGCTTAAATGACTATGGTTTAGTAGTAATTAGGGGATCATCATTCGTCTTTGTTGTAGATAAAAACATACATAGGTACCTACAATAATTATCTACCCACTATCATATACTATAAACTTATTATAATAATTATGCTTGGTTGATAGATCTAAAAAAAAAAAAATTATTATTATTATAACCGTGTATAATATGTAATAAAATATAAAGTAGGTGTCGACTGGGTATGATTATATTTATATAATTATCTAAATCAAATGGGTTGCGCGAGGGATTGAAGGACATTATTTTTGATTTATTATCTATATAAAATCGTATACAAAGACGACTTAAACAACTCCTATATATTGTATTATCTTTAATATTATAATTTATATAGGTACCTACCACTATATTACGTAATTACAGGTAGGTTACATCGGGTGCCTATACTCTCGGCTACAAGTAAGTAACATGCAAGGTTAGTGTCTATGGTATTTAAAAAACACCTTAGCTACCTAAAATAGTGTTTTGAATTAGATAGATACCTAGGTGATACATGTAACATGTTAATACTAAAGAGATGGAATAAAATAGGCACCTCATACTCAATTTAAACACTAAATAAAACCAATCGTAGATACACAACATGTTCGTAACAGGAGATCTGGAGATCATTTTAGGGGAACAATAATCGATATTATTTGGTCATAGTATTAATAATAATGTAATTTATTATTAGGTGCATTGTTATAATTTTAACTGTTTTGTTTGGAATGTATTTGGTTGTTAGATAGATAGGTAGGTATCTACTTATATAAATATAAAGGAAATACTGGGCTATTTTTCAATAATTGCTGGTCAGAGAGAATAATTTAACACCCAATGCCAAATGAGTACCTCGATTAGACAAAAATGCCCACCTAAGCGGTTGGTAGGTGGTAGGTATCAAACGTCAAACAAAAGGCAATAATATAAATAATTTTGTACTTTTCGTATTTTCTTAATTTTATATCTACCCAAGTGTTATAAACATAACTTAACAGTAGCCCGTAGATTTACCTTACAAAGGTGTGAGATAAACACAAAATATGCACATGTTTAAGTTTTTAATGTAAATAATAATTAAATAATTATAGCTTTAAATACCTAGTGATAAATCACAAACATGTACAGTATTGTAGGTAGGTAATGTTATAGAGTCTTATAAAAAGTATTAAATCTTTTTTTTAAATAAACTAGTATAAACGAGAAAAAATATTTGAAATACATAGTATCTGGGGTTATAGTTCCAAAGGCGTATTTGAGATGTCGACCGCTGACCAGTTACCCCTACCAGAAAATCACATACTCCTTGGGCATTTATTTTTATAGATTAATTTTATATGTTAAATCTAGTTCACAGTCTATACCTAAATGTAACGGGTAGAGTTTAATATTGAATTTTGAATAACGTTTTTATTAAGCATTATAAATTAAAATTTTACATAACGTTGCATAGACTATTGTTTTTATAAATTATAATTTCGTATATTTCAATGTAGTTAGGTAAATACTTTTAAAATAAAAAAAATTCCACACTCTTTGTATCTGCCCTTTGTTATTATTTATATGGATATAAATAGTATATAGGGCATTGTTTGGTATGTATTATTATAATAGATGAGACAATATGGCAAAATAAAATATTTTTGAAATACCTATTGATTTCATGCAGATTTACATTATAAGAATCTATACCTACTACTTATCAAGGTATTTAAATGGTCCAATTGTACGTTCATCCCACAAAAGTCAGAAAATTTAAACAAATATTTATACATCGAAACACGTTTTAAGACTGAAACGTCTGAAACACTTTCCAAAATATGCATATTGCCTGGTTGAAGGTAGAAAACACTAAAATATGTATTAAGTATGTTAAATTATCAAAGTAGATTTTAGATACACATAACGTAATATTATTTTTTAATTTACACATTTATGTGACAAAATTACATTTATTATACCTATAGTAAGGTAGTTCCTGTTAAATGCAATTTTAGACACAGAAGATAGATAAGCATGTACCATAAGAATTCAACAAATAATGATTAAATTATAGAAGTAAAACGCTCAACTTTACACTTTTACAATATTAAGTTAGGCACCTTAGATAATTTATTGTAAAACTAGTACCTAATATTATAATACAAATATAGATATTATATTTTAGAATATCGATTAAATTGTTAACAATTACTTATACGGCTATACAAACGTATACTTTGTGGATATATACAAATGTGTATGGAATTTCATACATTTCTGGTAGGCATAATTTAAATGCAATGTTAGTACCTATATTATAAAATTATCGGAGATAAAATATTACTATGGATCATGAATGGACTGCTATACTTGATTTTCTTATGTGTTTAGCGTTGAACACTATCCATATTTACGGGCATATCAGTAGCGTATTTTAGGATTTTTTTCGGTGGGAGCCTACAATCAATGCTGGTCATATGTAGCCATTCGATACCCATATTTTTCTTAAAATGTCTATCCGTTGGATTTTATTTTATTTTGTATTTGTCAATTACCCGACTCTAAGTTTATATAAAAATGTAATATTTAAAATGTTGATGTCCTTTCTTTTGGGCTTAGAGAGAAGGGTTTTGAACCCTCAGGAAACCCTCCTAAATATTTCACTGGGTATCTTGATATAGATAAAATAGCGTTAGGTATCTACTATCTACATATATAGATTTAGTAACCTGCAGTACCCAGTTGGTAAAATATTATATTCAATTTATGATATTTCTAGTTTATAATATGTAAAAGATAATAATACATAGATACCTTAAATAAGTTTAAATTTAAACTTTATGTAGGTACTTATTGTGTTGATGTTTTATGGGATTGTTTAATATTTAGTCACAAAACAATAAATTTTATGATTGCTCTACTCTTCATAAAATCATATTGAAAAATAAAAATTGTACAGTACGAAAATGTACAAATATTTTTTTATAATTCAGTACAATTATTTTAGCTCAATAAACAAATGAAAATATGGGAAAAATTCATAATTATATTCATGTATTGTAGATAGCTTATTTATAGGTATTTATATATACTTAGTGGTTATACCCATGACAAAATACATAAAAAATATATATACATAAAATATATATAATATATATACTTTATAATGGCTATATCTACCTAATTATTTATACACGGGATGCCTATTACACGTTTAAAATTATTTTGACGATGGTACCTATTTTACTAGTTTTTTAATCAAAAATAATTGCAGTGAAGTAAAAATTTTTAGGCAAATTTACTTTTATAAATTATAAGCTACCTATTTTAGCCAGATTTATTTGAAAATATATAGTTTGATACACTAATGCCGGAAAAAGACTCAGAAGTGGATCCAAGGCACTCTAACTGTGGAAAAATTTCAAAAATGAATTTTTTTTTATAAATTTAATTAGTGCAATAGTAATAATACAGGTTATGATGTCCATTGTCCAATGTATAAATAGTGTAATCATTTACTAGATTTGTAATTGAAGAAATATTTTTTCCATCATTTGTTGTATTACAATTACTATTTTTTATGTAAAACAAAAAATATCATTAAATCCTTATCATACTGGTCCATGTAGACAAACCCAACCCAATACATATTGCCCAGGCTATAGGTATATTGACATGTTATAATTAGTGATGTGTATTGTGGACATTGCTATATAAATATTAAAATGTAATAGGTATGTACTTTGTACAGTTTTACCTATTATTTTTATCGTTATTAGGTATATATGTAACCCAGCTCTGTATTATAATATAGGCACAAGTATCCTTATGATGTATGTGTTATATATAAATTAACTATTATAATATACATTTTTACTAGTTATTAATGTATCTCACTATCAGTTACTGTTGGAAGAGTTTCATTGATTAGACAACCCCGGGAACTGTTTACAATCATATTAAAATTATTTTTATTTCAAATTGCCTGTAACAGATGGATATATTTAATTTGTTAGTATACACGAGTAGGTAGTTCGAATAAACGTTATTGCCGCTATATAGATTTACAATAATTATTTTTAATGAATAGTTTAAAAAATATTCTTAATATTAAGAACGCATCACCAAACACTAATTAATATTAATAATAATAATTTGGAAGAAAAAAATTGTTCAGTTAATCGGCTCCGCCTCGTTTGCATTTGTACAGAGTTATTCGTGCCATTACCTTGCGTGTAAAACACGGTATCTGAAACACAAGGTAGTTTCACTATTAAAATTTACAAATATTTTTTTTTTTGAGTAAGATAAGTAGAAAAATAATAGTATGTTGTCATGTTAACGTAATGAAATTTTGAAACGTGACCAATATAAATACCAATACTTAGACATTCGGTACCCGCTCAATGATCTGAAATAGATAGGTACCGTGAAAAATGTTCCTAAAATTAGGTTTAAGTATTAAACACTAAAACACTAGACAGTAACCTAATAATAGGTTTTTTTTTTTTAATGATTCCTGCCACAAATGACACGGTTTTCCGTCTTCCGTGCGACTTTACTTACAAAACACAACGATGCACATCACATTGATTTTCAAAATAACTGAGAGTCTGCAGCAGGATAGGGTTTGAATTGATCTTTGGAAAATCGCCATTTGTTTGAATCGCCTATAGTTACAACAGAAATTGATAGTATCATTAGCCCAAGTTTTATAATTAGTCTAAAAAGAAATCATTACTCATACGTTAGTTATTACTAATTTTTATTATGATGATGATAACGATTGATGGTGTATAATACGGGTAATCAGGATATAGTGCGAGGTCCGACCGTCAGTATCGTCCGCCGCACCGATCGATCAACCAACGTGCCTAACAGTGTTTTTAATAAAGATATATTTGTGGCTTGTGCTGTTACATTATTTTGTTTTACAATATACACACACCCCTTGTCATCTGCGTCCCTATACGATTTATCCTGATCGACCAATAATTCAATATCAGTAGACCATTTTATTATTTATCACATATTTACTAATAACTAATGAGTATTAAATTGCATAGTTTAACATGTGTTTGCTTGTTCAGAGTTTACTATATTGACTTCTATTCGTCTTTTTAATTTCAATAGTTTGAATTTCTATTTTTTCTTCTAAACTATTAATTTGTTTATATCGTTGCAGAAGGGACAACGATAAAAGTCGACGAGGTCGTGCAGCGAAAAGTTAAAATCATTTAGTTCCATTCAAGCCGTGCACTTGATTTTGATATATTTGCTTTTTCCTAGACACCTAATTTTTGTATTTATTGCACTTGTATATACATAATTTTTCTCATAATATGTTGATAAATGTTTATTAGTAATATTATTATCAGTCATATATACATATGTATTTAAATATTTATTAATTTATAAATAGCTATTATATACTAAATCATCTTAGTAAAATTTAATTAAAAACAGAATAATTCATCATAAATCTTAAACATTTAAATATTATATTTCAGCAATTCGATTTTAGATTCTGAGCGAAGCTTTGTCTGATCAATTACTGAGAGCTGTCCGTCGAATATGTATGTATGTGTTTAAAGAAATGACAGTAATCCTGAATAGAGGTATGGAGATGAATGTTTTAAACTTCCTAAAACCAGGCCTCTGTATTCTAAAGTCTGGATTTTTAATCATCTAATCGGTCATTTTTTGAAGATTTATTGTACGTGAAAAACATTGAACAGTTATAATACAATAATTTTACTCTAAAAACTAATAACACCTATATTATGTGTACATTATAAATTATTATGTTTGAGCCGAGAAGGATTTAATACTATAGGTAGTATTATACCAATGCCATGTTTACTTATTTTTTACACATTCATGTTAAAATATTCCTCACAATAATGCACGATGCATAGGTGGTTTAATGCGTAGAGAAGTTAGGTTAGACATAAAGGTATAATAAGTACCTATATGAAAAACAGTATATTAATATGGTCTGTAGGTTATAGTGGTTATACTATAGTATTATGTATACATATATCATATTATATACCTATATATAAAGGTTTGGATCCAGTGAATGGAAATGCACATTTTATTACCTTTCTACAATCCTACATATTAATAGCGTTTAATGACACTATATACGTAGTTACGCGTGTAGTCAACTGACTATCCATATAACTCGCATAATGGAATATCTATAGATGCCATCACATTATTATATTTATATTAATTCTTTAACTAATGTTTTTTTCTGATCTCATTACGAACAATGTTTAATTTAAAAAAGGTAAAACCATATGTTATTGATGTAGCAACACGAAATAGTTTATAGGAACATAATATGGTATACACAATATGTCTACAACCTATATAGGCATTTATTAAAATAATAAACAAAAAAATATAAATATCAATATTTGTTAGAAAATAATACTAGTTTTGCATCTTAAACTAATAAATGCATTAAATATAAATAGTTTTTACAGCAAACGGACTTCTTCATTTTGTGTAAATTATCAAAATAGTAGATATAAACAACATGTAGGTATCTATTATTGTAGAATATTACTTAGAGGCAGTTGTATTTGTCCCGTACAGGTATATATGTATTATTCATTTGACGTGACACATGATGGCCAGTATGAAAATTATGAAGTTTGATATTATACCCAGCTCATATTTAAGTATGATGTATGTATATATATATATATATATATATATATATATATAAATATTTTCAGATAAAATGATACAGCATGCCGAAGCTTTGATATATTTTTAAACCTAATTAAAAAGTATTATTATACATTTTGAATGAATTATGATAAAACAGCTATTAATTTTATATATTGCTATTTATTCAGATTATTTTTGTGTCATAGAAATAAACCGTTGCTTATTATTTCTTAGCTTCTTAATGTTAGCGGTGTTACGTGAAAGTAGGGCCTAAAGAAGGCGGAGGCTGCTTAACTTGGATGTATTTGGGAGGCCCCCTAGCCTAACCTAACCACTACTAAACGTGTTAGAGCATTAAGGCAACACATCCACATTTACAATAAAAAAACAATAAATAATATTTTTTAATTTATATTACAAATAAATATGATGTTACCTATAACATAGCTGAGATGAGTGTCATAATTAAGGTCTAAGAGTTTTGGGTGCAGAGAAAAAGTGATTGCAATCTTAAAATCAAGATAGTTTGGCTAGTAAGGCTCCTAAATGTATTGTATAAAGCCCATTTGGGAGGGCGTCGCCCCGTTCCATCCCGGGTGGTTATAGCTGTTCTGTTAAAGCTAATTTCAACACAGAAGCATGTTATAATATCTTATGATTTATTACTGGACACGGGTTATTTATTATTATACAAAAAAATAAAGACTTAACAATATCGCAGTTGATATTATACATAATAATTATTTTTTTAAAAATGGTTTAAACTATAAAGCCATAAAAATTAAATAAAAATATGTCCTGATTAATATACCTAACATAATATAGCAAAATACGTAATATTGAACATTTCTGAGACAAGGTTTTAAATAATTGTGTTATTGCATGTAAAATTAATGAAAATAATACATTTTGTGATTAAAATATTAGACTATAGCAGTTATCGCCAACTTTTTCCATCAAGTAATCTACATTAAAAGTCACCACTACTAAGTATCTGGTGATCAATATTTAGGTATATTATTTATATTACTACATGCAGCATAATAATATTCTTCTTTTATTATTCATCGAACGGAAAACTGTATATATTTTTTGCTAATAAATACTTTACTTTGTATATAATTGTATATAAAGCGTAAAAATGTGTTTAAAATTATGCACACCATGATCAAAACGATATTAGTACAATTAATTTTTAATACGATCGACCGATATTCCTCTAAAGGTTGATCAGTTTAGAATCGCTAACCTGGACTATAAAAACAGCATGTATGTTATTTTAAATTTCAGATTTTTTCTTTTTTTTTTAAATACTTTATTTTTATAATTATATTATACAACTATACAGATTGTCCTATTTATTGGTATTATAATTTTTAGGTGTTTGAAAGTTTTAATTATATTATTTTTAAAATAATATATCTACCTAATTACTACTCATCGCACAAAACATAGATTTAACTTGCATGTTTACTTGCCTAATGAATTGAGACCATAGTGCGCTTGGTACATATTCTGAGCGTTGGTAGCCATCGTCGTGATCGGCACAGAACTGAGTGACGAGTTCTGATGGTTGTATCCACTCATGGTAACTGTACCGCCGGCCAGTTGACTAAGTCCTAAGAATATTTCATATTTTAACTATAAACGGTCTCAATGTTCACACAAAACAAATACATAATATTCTAATTATATGAATAAAATATAATAATATTAAATCAATTATTATATTAATATATTTAGTTATAATGTATAAAATATTTGTACCTATTAATTACATTAAAAAAAAGGATTTTATATACAATTTACGTTCTACATTGAATTAAAATTGAACTTTTAGGACACAAAATATGAAAACTTTTCATAATACATTTATTAATATAGGTGTATACAGTGTTCTTAGGTTATAGACACATTCAGACGACAATGCACCTCAAGTCATTCGTGATTTTGTTTAATACACATTTTAGAAACACGTTAGTACCAGAATGGTGTGTATATAAAATTATTTATTTTTTAAATGCAATAACAATTTTTTATTATTTAGTTGGTTTAGCTACATCAAATCTCTGCACCTAGTAATACTCGTGCTGTATACTTCAACTATAAAACCTATAGGTATATGTTAAGTATTAATATAATATAAAATAAATTCAAATATACTATATAAAACGTATTATTCAAATACAATAAATTAGTAAATATATAAAATTTACCTGTGGCCATGCTGGTCACACCCCATCTAGTGTCTGGAGAGCTGAACATTGACGTGGGACACAGACTGTCGGACATGGATCCAAACGGTGGTAGTCCGTGAGACGGCAATAGGGCACCAGGGCTCCTAAACACGTTTGTTGATTTCTTACGTTTTTTCCATTTTGCTCTTCGGTTTTGGAACCAAACCTATTAATCAAAGATATAAATTCTACGAATCGATTTATTTTGGTTTAAATATTAAATCAGTTACATATATATATATATATATATATATATACTATAATTAATATATTATATTATTTTTCGATTAAAACCTGATTGCTTAGTTGCATTATGTTTAAATATGGTTTATATATTGGTTAGTTGCGTCATAAGTATATATAAAATGATAACAATTCGTTTATATACCAAAGCCGTGGGATGGAAAAAATGCAAAAGTTTTATGTTTACACATAGTTGGGACAAAAGAAATGCAATAAAGTGCTTATACTGTCGGTATACTAATTTATTTTGTAAGTAATAAAATGTACAATATTTGGGCTTTCGGGAGTTATAATTTTGTACTGTAATTTATCAAATGACGTGAACCCCCTATTCCGTATGTTCGGTACGTGAAAAGTAATAAAAGTAGAGGGGTTGTATCTAATAATCCTGTAATCCCGCTGACCTAGGGATTACTGAATGAAAACCAATTTATTCATGCCTTCTGATGTCGGCGGAGTTCATTTTTTCGCCCCTCCTTGCGATTAGGTGTTACATGTATAACATGAAATATCTTAACATATAAATTGTTATAATGAAACGATGCATACGCATATAGTCGAGTAAAATAAGTGACAACTGATATGATATGCAAATATGTGATATTATATGGGTCTTAGAAAAAATGTACGTTAACTGTAACGTATGTTAGGTTATGACGTATGTATCACACAATCTTAAAATAATACGAATATAACTTAATAATCAAATGTAATTTGCAAAAAGTAGATGTACATCCCGATATTCATATCTACTAGTTTAATAAGTATTTATTGTGTATAAGTACAATACATACATATACGAGTATTATTTTATAGGTGCAACTGTTACTATTACTCGACTAGAGAGATTCACTATTTACACAAGATTTATATTCATCAGTGGTTGCGTTGATAATGAGGTCAAAAAGCGGGACTTGAGCTGATGTGTATCTAATAGTAAGTGCGATGGCATTAGAAGCAAGGGACTTTAGGACTCCTAACCCTTTTTTAACATTTCCTTAATTTTTTAATTCTTTTGTATAATCTTAATTACTTTTTGCACCTCGATCCTCAATATATCGTAGATGTAGACAGGGTATACATTTATTTTTTAACTAATAAGGTTAGTTATAACTTATAAAAAAAATTCAACATTTATGATGAGGTATGGGTACGATATTTAAAAATAATTTTTGATAAATTCATACTCAATTAAAAATTTGTATAAGAATTAGAGTGTGGCGCGGTCGTACGCTCAACTGCGGAAACGCTCTGAGTGTACGTACCGGCCGGTGTTGCTAGTTCCCGGATGGGTGACCACCTGGGTTTTTAGCAACAAATCCTTGCCACACATACAAAATGTGTTCCAACCCAACCGTTCCTCAACCCACAATAAAAACCTACTATAAAAACCTACAAACAGCTAATGGCCATAGTTGCCGGGCTTAAGATCAATAAAAAAAAAAAAAAAAAAAAAAAAAAAAAAAAAAAAAAAACCCTTTTTGGATATTTGTATATTTATATATTTTTTAAATGTGATTAAGTATTGTAAATCTTATAAAACTGTCATAAAATAAATTAAAATATCATATTTTTATCATTGTGTATATACGTTAAGAAAAATTTAGCGTGTAAGAGTAAACATCAAATTTGTACACATTAAATTTGTTTTAGGAATTTTCGTATGTAATTTTTTACTTGTTACTATTGTGTAAGAACTTACTATTATCCTTATTTATTAATTTTTTTTTATGTCTCGAGTTTCCTCGGAACTTTCTAGTAATGTAAAGTCCTCTCTCATTTAGTTTTGTGTGTTGGGAGTTCTAATTGATTTCCCAGTTGGAATTTTTTTTTTGATTTTATTATGAAATATATAGGTCGCTTTATTATGAAAATTTTGATGTACTTAATTCCATATTCGAATGAGTAGTTTTTCAGTTATTAAAATGTTTATACTAAGAACAATAGTCCTTAAAAATGATATTACAAAAGTATAAAATATGTGTAATATCGAAATTAGTATTTATTATACTTAGACCAATTTTATAAATTATAAATATTGATATATTAATACTAATTACTAAAATGTCCAAAATTCCATAGCTCTGTATTTTCTAAACCCATTGTCATGGACCTATTAACCCTTGTATACAAAATTAAATAACTCAAAAACTATTCGTTTAAATTTTGATTTTGACACTTCAAAGTTTTCAGAAAAATGATAGGCTTAATAATTTACTGTTGAAAAGAGGGTTCTTATTTGAAAAAACAGAAGTTTGTTTCTCCACATAGAGTACTCCTTAAGTAGTACAAAAAACTTCGAGAGTTTTGAAAATATGGTCTTCAAGTATATCTAAAACTTCGAAAAATCAAAATTTGAAAAAATTGATCATTAAATGAAAAAATGGGGGTGAGCGTGCTCTATGAATCATCTCGTTTCTATATATATATATATATAAAGCGCTTTGCATATACAACAGTCATCTTTTCAGACTGGGAGATGACGGGTGGAAAAAAAACAACAAAAATTACGCTTTGACGTATGATTGTGTGTGCATGCGCGCTATAATATGATGCAAACGTGATTATGTATATTGCGCGGAGACGGCAAATCACGCGCCTTTTGCTCCGCGGCTGCTGCAGCTATAATGTACATTGTACATGTATACATAGATACATTATGTATAATATACGATTTAGCGTTAAATTTACTCTAACCCCGTGGCGTAAGCCCGATGTGGACTCCGAGGGCATAGGGAGGATATGTGCACACACACACACACACACACACACACACACTCACCTATTTACAAATACTGCAGTCGTGTGTTGTGGTGCGTTTGAAATAGGGTGTGCTCGCGCGGTATACACACGCGTGAGGGGGTTAGCAGGAGGAGGTATAATAAATCGGTCGGTATCCGTCGACGGTGTATGTGTGTGTCCATTAATCCGTTAATGGTGAAATCATACCGTTTCGTTTCGTGTCAGAGAAGGCCGTAAAACGCACGCACGCGCGCGAGCGTTGCGCGCACACACACAGAGGTGTATATAAGCAAAAGGAACGAAAGTCTGTTCGGATCTACTCTCTCTCTCTCTCTCTCTCTCTCTCTCTCACTCCTTGCTCGTCGACTTGTTGGACTATCGTATACACATTACATGCGCACACATCGAAATACGAAATTCATAAACCAATAAACTCTCCGCAGTTCACCACCGCCGACCGCCGGACTTCAATCACTGCCGCCGCCTTATTGTCGACACCCGTCTTTTCACGGCTCGTAAAATCCGTTTGCGCGCGCAAACCCCTAGCTGTATACCTACATATTATTCGTGGCCACCGCCGGGGGTGACAAATGGAATCTCAAAGCTTTTTTTTATTGACTTTTCTTTCTCTCGTTTTATTTTATTTCTACGTGCGCTGCCATATATTTATACGCATGTTACGATAATATAGTAATAAACAAAAAAAAAAAACAAAAAGTCCGTTATTACAGGCTGTAAATTTTCGTCTTTTTTTTTTTCAAAAACTTTACCACGCAAATTCTAACGGCGCGGTGCGGTAAAACACACACACAATATATATACGTAATATGTACGAAAACAATACATGTATCAAAGTAAGCTTTGATATTATCACACGTAGGTATGTGCTTCGTTTAACCGACTCGCAGTTGTTTATTCGTTTTTATGTTTTTACATTTCAATCGGTGTCAATTTTCAAGCGGTTTATTTATATTTTCTTTTAACGTGATCGTTTGCAATCTGCACCACTGTATAATAATACATGCTGTATTATGAATTTATGACTATATATTGTATTATATGCAAGGTATTAATATCTGCTATGGAAGTTTACTTGGTTCACTTATAGTCTATTGTCTATATTTCTATCTACAGATGCACTATTGAGATTCGTATATGAGGTTACCACTTATCATTATGTGTCGAATTTTCCACTAGCGTCTAGCTCTCCCCTAAAATTATCACTGTTCCCGTTACTTTTAAACAATCGAACAACTGTAGTTACATCTACTGAAGAAAGTTTCTATTGCAATCATTGAAATGCATTTTGAGTATTTCAACTGTACTTATAACGTTTATTGTAACAACCGGCGATTAATTTCAATTTCCCTATCAGCTATAGGGTAAATAAAATTACACGCGCAGATTATACTATATGACTTATAAATAATTTATAGTATGTATTATCTATATCCGTGTTTAATTATTTCATCAATTTTTCGTTATAGGAAAATTCCAAATAATATATGCTAAATGTTTAGGTATTATGGGCAAATCCCAACTTGTTTTTAGTTTTTGCAAACGCAGTATAATAAATAATAATAGCTAATAATATATAACAATTGCTACAATATAATATTAGTAAAATGTAATATATTTTAGTATAATAACACCATTGGAGGGGATTCTACTTCTCTGGGGCATCTATAAAGTAATTAATTTCCTGTAACTGACAAAATAATGAGGGAAGAAAAAATGAAAATATTTACGCCAAACCAATTTCTTTTACAAAATCAATTTCAGCATTTTGTCGTAGTTTTAAAATTAGTGACTGGAGAATTGAAAGTTTCATCAAATATTAATTATACAAGATGATTAATTTAACATAAAACACTTATTATATCGTAAAGTATTCACTTTTCATTAAATTGTTATTACATTGTTTCAAAATGTTACAAAACAACATCTTTTTAAAAAATTAATATTTTTTCATATTTTTTATTTTTAGAATTTTTAATTTTTTCACATAAAGTTTTAATTTTATATTTCGAATCAGAATATTTTTCCGATTATTTCGATATAGAAAACTCAAATTTTTGACGAGTAGTTTAATTAAAAGATGCTGGCATAAAAACGACCTTTAACAAATTACTAAAACTTTTAAATATACCTAAAAAACAATCAGTATATCAATTAATAAATAAAGATTTAACTAAAGTTTATGACCATTACAATCTAAACCTGCTAATTATTATGAAATAAATAAATGAAAATAAAAATCTAAATTACTTATACTATAAAAAATATAAGCGACCAACTGTCGCAATTTATCATGAGAATAATAATAATTGGAAACCTGGGAATTTTAATAAAAACTATACCCAATCAAAAATAAGCCAATACTACATAATATTTACAACAAAGACATCAAATTTAATAATAAGAATAACAGATATATCTAAACACTTTCAGCATGATAGTGACAATTTAAAAATTAAATTAATTCAACAAAAAGACATTTTAAGTCGAAAACAAGTTTAGTAAAATAGGGAATAATTCAACAAAATGCATTTGAATTACTAAAAAACTTACAAGCCCGCCCATTTTAAAACATTTGAATCCAGAATTGGAAATAATAACCTGGACAGATGCTTCAAAAATCGAGGTAGCGGGTACATTACTCCAAAAAGATTTATTAGACCATAAATTACGCCCAATATTCTATACATCACCAAAGCTGTATAATTCTGAAGCTAATTCAAGTGCAATTGAATTAGAATTACTAGCAGTTGTACATAATGTTCAACAATTTCGAACATATATTTATGGAGTTCATTTTGAAATCTGGACCGATCATATGCCACTGAAATACGATATAAGCAATATAAAAATACTATCGATAAAAATCAAAAAACTAAGAAATAAATAAATTAATTATGAATATAAAATAATATATCGTAAGGGTCTATAAAACGAAGTGTGTGATGCAATGTTACGAAATCCAGTATTTAATCCTCCTAGGTCGACTAAAAACAATGAAAATTGAGACTTGAGAGAACTATGCATGATAAATACCATAAATATACAAATTTTACAAAGAGAGGTTAGTTTTTTGAACATTATAAAAGCAATTGAAAACCCTTCAATTTAAAAACCTATATGAATAACAAAATCAAAATCTTACTTTTTTGATGAAAATTAAATATTACACTTTAATTATATAATTAACAACAAGACATTCAAACTAATAGCATTACCTAAATCATTATGTCAAGAGCCATTGCATAATTATCACGATCATCCCTTATCGGCATATTTAGGAGCAGAAAAAACCTATAGAAAAATGACTAGCCTAGCATTTATAAAGATACTCGTAAATACATAACGTCATGTTTAAGTAGTCAACTCAGAAAAGTAGATAATACACCAACATACAGACAAATGTTGATCTTCCACAAGTAACGGGAACTCCTTTACACAATAAGTAATACATTTAAAAATCTAAATTAAATAATTTTACAAAAAATAATAAAATAGAAAGAGGGATACGATCTGAGACATATAGATAACACGATTAAACTGGATTATAAAATAACCATGGTAATTGGCATACGTCGAAGGCCAGTGATGATTCCAGAATCAAAAATAATAATGTAAATACAGTTGTCTTCACAATAGTATATACAAACTAATATTTACTCACCATACTAACAATACTAATATCTAGATATATTTATTAAAAAGTATAATTTTTGTTTAAACTGCAAAGTAAGATATTACTGTAAGCCATTATTCAAATGTATTAATATATTAATATATAAATGAGTAAAATGTATGATATAATTGTAAACATTATATTGGCACTTTTCTTCTTCTTCTTCTTCTTCTTCTTCTTCTTCTTTTTCTTCTTCTTCTTCTTCAAAAAATGTCAATATTGAATCATAGAATACATGTACTTAATTTTCAATTTTTACTAATTTAAAACTAAAAACCTATATACAATAATTAATAAAATTATATGTACGTATAATTTATTTTTAAAAGTTTAAGCATAATATTGTAAACCATAGCTCAAATGTATTAATGTGTAAATGTAAACAAAAATGTATGATAAATGTAAATATTGAGTTTTTTTTTCAAAATATGGTATTTTTGAAAAAAAACAATGTTGACACCGAAAAATAATTATATCTCATATGTATCTAATTTTAAAATTTAATTAATATCAAATATATCTCCTCATTACTAATTAAAATGAATAAAATCGATGATCAGCACAATATTAAAAAAAAAAAATAATATAGCTTATTACACTTTTATAATGTATTCTTTTGAAATCAGGAACAGCATACTATTATACAAAAATTGTGTAAATTCAACAAAAATACAATCATCTCTTGCTCCGTGTATTATTGCAGCTAGGTCATCGGTAAAGTAAAATAATTTATATTACATTTATTTTGTTTATAAATATATGTTAAACTGTACTCGGTAAAACTAACTGTCTTTTCAAACATCCAAATCCTTTCACATTTCCCCGTTTGGTAGAAATCTATCACTATGGACATCCAATTACACTCCGTATACCAGTAGTGATAGACTACAATTTAATTGTTACCACGTAACAGATGTTTAACATTTTCACAGATACTTGACGTTTTTAACAAATAGGTATTTATGTCACATATTATTATTTATATTTATTTAACATTTTAAAATATTTTGGCTCTTTGAGAGCTATGCATACTGTATATACTAGGTAGGTTTAAAAAATATAAAATGTTTGGTTCCCTGTCAAAAAGCTTGAAAACTGCTCATAAATTGTTAAACAATTTGTATAACAATATCAAAAATACCTACAATGTAGCAATTTTTTTACAGGTGTTTGAATTTTAAAGTATAAATATTAACAAAATTAAATTTTTAACAAAAATAACGGTTTTAATTATTTTTTTGTAATTTAAAAATATTAATTGTAAAGACTTGAAAATCATTGTCATTAAGTTAACTACTATTTTAGATCCTCAAAGAAATATTCAAAATATTAGAATTAAGATTTAGATTATATTATTATACTACGAATCTATAAATCTTATTCACTCCATTCTACTATACAGTCCAACCGAATAAAAAAAATATCAATAATAATATAAATATTAAATACTATACAATATAAACTATCTTTAGAAATAAATACAGATCTACCCATCTCCTTTGCTTATTAGACTCTTTTTTCATATACAATGAATTTTCTATAAATTCAAATCAACATATCCATTTCAGTGATCTACTCAATGACGAAATTACTATATTCGATTATACTACACGAGTAGAATGAGTTCTCCGGTATTTTAATATTATTTATATTTTTTAATATTTGTGATAGAAATATTCAAATATTGAATATTACGAGCGTGAAATATATACAGTTTAGATCGGTTAGTAGATACGTTTTTGTTAACTAAAAATGATAACTATTTATACTTATATAGGAAGTATGATAGAAAATTATACCAGTAGGTAAATATTTGTATTTTATGTACTTTTATGTTATACATACAAAATGTTATATTTGATTACAATGTTACATAGTTATTTACCACATATAAACGTGGCGAGTATAATGATTAGCTTGTAATATACAACTTAAATGTATAGTGGGGTGCACGACGCTATAAAAATGTGACCAAAGGGACGAGAAACAAATGTGTATTTTTTTTTATAAAGATGTTTTTTTTTGTTTGGTAATCCAAACGAAATGCTTTGGTTTGTTTTTCCTCTGTTCCGTGGTCTTGCACACGTAACACCATAACACAACGTACACAACTGGGATTTGCCGACCAATAGATTTATAGCCGGGTTTCTGTTCTTTCCGTATAAATTGACCACAAGTTCACAACAATAACAAAAAAAAGTCCAAAATTGAACCCTCTCTCCATGCCATCGGATAGCTTAGTAGCAACATAATACTCAGAATTATTTTGGGATTTACACAAGGGTTTCAAACTTCTCATATATATATAGTATATATGGTATACTGCACAGTTGTATTATATAGGTACTATATGGGAATTTCCCCAAGAGGGCAAAACAGAGTCATATATGGTTAGGAATGACCCTTGAAATAAGTAACACTTATCTCTCTTACTGTCTAGACTCTAGGTCTTGCAATTATTAGTGGAAAAGAACAACAACAAATATGTATAATACCTTATAATAAAACAATATATTAGGTAACGTTATATACATAATAGGTACGTTTGTTTGTGATTATAGATGAGGCAATTATCTTGTTGACTGCAGGTGTTTATATGACTCATATTATTGGGCAGCTGATATTTGATTGGAATTTGATTTTTTTTAATTTTTTTATAATATGCTAAAACCTCATGCGGTTTAAGTCAGGAAAAATTTAAAGGGTTTAGTCGGTTAGGGGTCGACCCCTCTTACTCTGACCTCGGAACCGTCTAATTAACGCTGCGCTATTCCAGCGTGCACATAATATTACCAGTCATAAATCAACATCCATCCGAAATGAAAACACATGCGGTATCGTAAAACATGTAAAGGGATGATGGCCGGAACAAGGGGTTATACTACTGTTATGATAATTATATAACATAGTAGTATTAGCTGATTTATAAGCTTTATTATATTTTATTTATATCGAAAACCTGCTATAAACATTTACCAAATAATGTAGTATACTAGTATGTATATATTATTTTAATGTTTTATGATAAAATATATGTTTAAGTGTATTTGCAAGCCTATTCTTCGTTATCTAAAAATTATTACTTTATAAAATAGAAAAAATATATTAGACGTATAATTTTATACAAATACAATTTTACAAAATTATTGTTCTTATCATAATTTAAATTTATGAGTAAAAAACAAATAAATTTTGTTGCCAAACTATCTTTAAATCATATTATTTAAATTATTGAAGTGAATATTATAATATTATTATGACTCGAGACTAGATAAGCGTTGCTAATAACTCATTAAAGGTAGTAAACTTTAAGAAATTATCATTGAATAACAATTGTGTATAACATGTTACTTTGTTGTCACTGTAATTAAGATTAATAAATTTACAAAATTTTTAAATTATGTTAAAATCATTTTAACATTGTGTAGTTGAAAAAAATAGTTACAATTTATATTTCAAATTATATTTTAAGTTATAAATAAATAAATATATGATATAAATCTATCAAAATATTTAAAAAAATATAAGGAAATAATTGTTTTTTTTTTCAGATTAAAAGAAATTCAAGTTGGAGATAACCTAAAGTTTAGCCTAGAAAAATTATTTTAATCACTTTTTTTCAATTTAATTAATTTAATCAAATATTATTTAAAAATTATACTCAACTTATTAAAAATAAAAAGAATGTAACTCCATTTTTTTAGTGCATTATTTAGAATTTTTAGGACATTAAAGCATTTTTTTAAGGGCATATTTTAGAGTTTTATAGGACATTACATTTCCAGCCCTAGTTATAATTTATAAAGTTATAAGGCAAAATTTGTTTTTAAGCCACAAGGTGTATTAATTTTGTTATATTCTAATCACAATAGATATCTACAATATTTTTTTAAACATTTAATACATAAAAAAATAGGAAGAATTTACTAAAACAAACTCCATATTGTTGTCAGATTTTTAATAATAGGTAATATTATAAAGAATATTGTATTTTAAATTTGTAAGATTTTTTTGATAAATACTTATATTAATAGTTTAATTAATTTAATTTATAGAATCAAAAATTGACTAAGTATTTTAAATATTAAATTATAAGCATAATATTTGGAAGAACATTTTTGAAACATTATATAGGTAAACATTTTATAAAGATTATTTATTTAAACGATTGTTTCCTAATAAATTCAGAATAATATTTATTATTAGTACACAAAATTCTTAGTTTTTTTTTTAATTATATTTACAAATTCCAGCAAAAAAGCAAAAAAAAATTTAAAAATTTAAAATGTATTTATTATAATAATGATTTTATTAAATTTTCAGAACTATGTACATGTAGAGAGGTTAATTTTAAACTCTTATAATTTAAATTTTTAAAAAAATAATTTATCTGTCTTTTATACTTTTAAGATTTATGGCGCTTGCAGTTCTGCATAGAAGAACAACCACTTAAATGTATAGGGAAATTATGAAAGTGTGAATTAAAATTAATAGAATTAAATATAATACCTGTCTAATACTTATTGTATTACATATTTAAATATATTATACAAATTATACAGGTGTTATATATTTTATTGTATTTTGCTATTGTAAGTTATAAAATCAGTTTAGCTGATAATAATAAGATATTTTATATTTTAAATTTAGTATAATAAACTAATAAATAATTTTCAATATTCATTAAGATTTATTTTATGATTAATATTGAAAAAAAGTTTTACTTGTATTCAAGTTTAGTTAAACTAGCAAGTACCAAGCCATTATAAATCAATGACGGCAAAATCAATATGCTGTGACATATTGTGACACATACTAAACGGATTTACAAAAGCCTTAGTCTAAATACATAGTTTTAAGATCCTTTGTCGAGTGATGTATAGTGCACAATATAAACGGTTTTCACATCCTTCCCATCATGTAACCACTACATATGCATTGCAATAAATTACTGTATAGAGATAACAGATGTAAGTATAGGCAATATAATAGTTAGATACCTATTGAGAGCATTGTATATTTATATATCTCCACTAGAATATATTATTTTATACAATTATAATATCAATCTAAATGATATTGCCATACGAAATACTATTATGTAGATATTTTTCAATAGTTACCTTTATAATTTAAGGAAAAATACAATACAATTCATAACATGTGCAATTACCAGGGTAATTATATTTTAAATAGCCCGTTTTAATTTTAGACGATAATACATTTTAAAAATTAGATACAATTATGGTTTAAGATTTAATAATAATAAGATTTATTTTTGTACACATCTTGTAGTTAGTTTATATTTTATAGTATTTACTTGAAACAAAATATACAAAATAAACATTTAACTAAAGTTTAACAATTAAAAACCTTGATGGTAACTATGTATTTATAATTATAAATTTAAATATTCAATAACTTCTAATAACATAAACAATATATCTGTCTTATCAGTTTCAGCAATCATTTAAAAATCAATTATCTAGTATTTATATAAATTTCTTACAATTCAACAATGAGACTAAAGAATCATTTAAAATAGATAGCTAAAAATTTTCTGGAGTGATTATTTAATTTTAACTACTATAAAAATATATACAATTTAAGGTAAGCAAATAAGATTCAAATCTATCATTTGAAATATTTTTCATTTTATCAATATTTATTAGTGACAGTTTTACTAATTAAACAATTTTATAATTAACTTATTTTTATTGAATAGTTTTATAATTATAAATTATGATATTTCATAATCAATTTAAATAGAATCTTAAGTTTTTCGTTGTTCTTTAAAACTGTATGTTATAATATGCAAAATACTTTATTTATGTTTTTTAGTTTTCGCGTATAATAACGTATGATTCGACTGTCAAGATACATAGTTTTTACATAAAAAATACAATATTAAAATAAAAAATGACTGTTTTTAATTTAATTTATAAAGTTTCGTCCTTCAATAACGAAAAAATGACGTTTTGGAGCTCTACCAAAATATCCAACTTACAGTTAAAAAAATCAAATATTTCTAATATTCTCACTCCTTGGTACCTTATAGCAACCACACGTTACACTATGACCTCAACTTCCAAATACTACAGTTTACTAGAATTTTGTCAAATCATCTCCTAACTATTTAAAAAGAAAATATTAAAAAAAAAGTCTAAGATCGAATCGATGAAGTATAGTTCCACTATACGCTCCTTTTTCGTGTGGATTTTTCACCCATGGGATATCTCTGCAGATATTTTTTTTATCTAAATTCTAAAAAGGAATATTTAATTTTTGTCTATAGAAATATTATTTGTTGTGAATTGTAAATAAACAAAATATTTAGGTTTCCACTGACCGTATTCAGAAATGAAAGTCATGTCAAGCGTAACAATGAAACGCACACGGTTTAAAAGTGTACTTAAAGCTAAATAATTTTTAAAGAAAAAGTTAAGTACCTAACTTAATTATAAAATTAAGTAATAATATTACTATGAACTGTTAAACTGTTAATTTCAATACCAAATGTTTGAAAACGTAATTCCGTAAAACTATAATTATAAATTGTTATTATTATTTTCGCGTGCAAGATGAAAGTAACTGTTTTTAGGCAATTTACTTATAATTTCATTAATATTCAGAACACAAATATAATCGCAAAGTTGGTATCCTGTTAAACTTTCTCAGCTTAAAGCCCGGGTTCTAATAGGATTTAAAAGGAGTGATCAAAAGTTGTACCTGTGCCGTAATCCTATACATTTCAATATCAGTGGTTTTTAAAAGGATAATTGAAAAAAGGAAAAACCGATTCGGAATAAAAAATAAAACACAAAAAAATATAAATAAAAAGACAGACCTCAGAGATACGGAGAATCAAAAAAGGTGAATAAAAATAAATAGAATGTTTGGCGCGGGCTGTAAGTTTAAGCGTTTCCCATTCGTTTTTATATTTCCGGGTTTTGCGCAAGTCCCACAACATGGTGAGCTTGGCGAGTGCGCTAAATCCGCCCCGTAGACCCCGCCGAATCAATATAGCATGAGGTTCCCGGACAAGGTTTGCGCATTAACTGCGTGTAGACTACCCCGGCATCCCGTAGAGGGGGTGACAGATAGACTCTAATGGAAGCCCGAGTTTAATAAATGATCTCTCTTCCGGTACGGCACATGACGAAAAAACTCATTTCACGTTCTTGTGCGATTGAAAAGCTATACCTTAACGTTATATATACGTATATACACACATACATGTACCTATATTATGTATACTATACATAAATTATACATACTGTATATATATATATATATATATAGTTATGAGCAGTTAGTGTTCCGTGTAGACAACTGGTTGGTTTGTCATATGAATAATTAATACGCTATACCCATTTCACGGGCACTTTATACGTAATATTATATAATATTAAAATATAAGTATACTACAATATTTATTATTATTTCTATTGTGTAACTCTTGTCTCTGTGATTAAAAAGTAAATAAATGCCCTACTTATTTGTATGTATATTTTCCTATCAATGTATTTCCGCATAGATACCTACCTAAATCGAATAAGAAATTCAAAATTGTATTGGTTATAATATTGTTATAAATTAATAATTAATAATTAAATATTATGAAAAGTAATAATTACCTATAGGCTATATTATATTGGAATTCAGTTTTTTTCCATCAACATTTTTTTATAACATTCTATTATCCTTCTAAGGCCCAACGTCCATTACAATGGACAATTATTATAACTGCATTAGTGCCAGAGTTAATTTTAAATTTTGTATTATTACAGTCCCGTTGTCCACTACAGTGGACATATCTTATCCTTACTAAGGCCCGCCGTTTTTTTTTTTTTTTTTAATATTATACTTTTGTCAACACAACCTTCAACTAGTGATAATTTGGAGAAGAAAACATGTGTTTGATAATTCCATTTAAATAGGCATCGGGCTTGCAGTACTATAAAATAATAATATTAGTTGGGTCTCGAGAGGTTAAACTTAGTCGACGTTTTTACCTATATAATTGTCCTATTACAACAGATTTTCAATTCGTACTTTAAAAAGTTTATTATCGTGTAATTATTTTACAAAGTTATGTCATTGAAAATATATCTAGTTATTTGAATGACTTTTTTTGTGAAAATACCTATTGTAAATATGTTTGATTTTTGAAGCTTTCCCGTGCAAGCTTATAATTTATGGGATGAGACTTGTGTACGACGTTTGTATAAAATACATAAGTAAATACATAGTACCTACTATCAATTCGAGAAGTTAGAGCTCATGAGTCTATTTGTGTGTATAAATTATTCTAACTGACAGTTTATGCATATTCAAAGGGAAACGGAAGTGTATTAATGTAGGTACCTAACATATTCACTGGGCGTGGCACAAATATACAAGTTTGTTGTAATGAAAATCTACTATTTGATTTTCATTTTATTTCGGAATTATTATTGTATGAATTCGTAGATAACTGGTAAACTTCGTACAAACATATTTAGACAAAAAACAGTATTTATTTTTAAAAATTAATTTAAATACCATTCTTGTTTTAAAATTTTAAATCAAACATATCAATTGTTTATAAACTATATAAAAAAAAATTAAATGAATTCTGGCAAAGATTTATATTGAATAAATATAACAAGAATTTATTATATTTTACATGCATAACGTACAAGTAGGTTATAGCCGGTATTAAAATAATTTTTTAATATATGTTTCTTATGATCTATCAAAGTGTTTAAGTTTGTTGGGTATAATTTAGGTATACAGTAATTAATAGACTGTGTTAACTGTTAATGATGTTTACATAAGCATTATAGTAATATCAATTGTATGCTTCATTAAAATGGCACTTAATTAAATGCTTGTTTTGGAAGTTATTAATTCAGCGTCTGAAGCATTTTTTCCACCCATTTTCGCGTCCTATGCTGTGATTGGTCCAAATATTGATAATCATATTTTGATAATAATGAAAAGATCATGCTCCAATATAAATATACAATTAATATGATATCTTAATTTGTTATTGTTATTTGTTAATCAGTTATATTATTATATATTTGTTCATTAAACACAGCAATATGACCATTGGGTGTGTAGGCTTAAGGCAACACGCGTTCTTATGTGGGGCAAGGATTCGTTGTCAAGAATTCGGATGATCATCTATCCTGGAGCCTGCGACGCCGGACACCAGTCAATATAATTATTAGCTATTACTCTAAATCAAAATAATTATTGTAGTAATACAGTTTAGATACTTTACACAATACACACAGAAATAAAAAGTGGTAGTCAAATTAGCAGCGATAAGATAGTTATTCGTTTTCAATATTTGAACTATTCACACACGCAAAAATAGCCACTTTCATTTATGATATAGAATGGATAAAACTATATGAAAAAGTAATTTAACTATAAAGCTTTTAATTAAATATTTAAAAGAACGAGAATTTAATTTTCTATAATACCAACATCAGCATTTCGAAAACTGTGGTCCTAAATATTTTCAAAATATCATTGTGAACAAAAATATAATAATATATTTAAAAGTTTTAAATCACAACAAATTAACCAAAATCATTATTCTTTGTTTAAATATCTAATTTTGTTCAAATTTGAACTTAAAATATTTATAAAGAAAAAGTCATGTCTGCAGTATAATATATTTTTTTTAGATTTATTGGTTCCAGTATGAACTATTTATAACTAACTTGTATTATATTTTAAATGTTCAAGCCATAACTTTAAAAGTTTTTAACCTCAAAATAATTTGTAAATGATTGTATGAATTTTGTCAAAATTTGAACTTAAAATATGCTCATAAAAAAATCTTGACTATGCATTTTCAATATTTTTAAATAGCTATACTAATATTGTATGACATTTTTTATAGTGTTACATTTTTTATTGTATTACATTTTTAAACTTTTTGACCAAGAAAAAATTGTTTTATTAATATTTATAGAAAAAAATTAAAAAATCAAATGTGTAAAAAACCTCAATAAGAGTAAAAATATTTTTATAATTAAACTATGTATAGAAAATACTTGTCTTAAATAAACAAATAATAAAAATTTGAAGTATCTACAATTATTTGTATTTGAAATTCTACAAAATAAAAAAATCGATTTTGTTAACTAATGTTTGCATAGTTATCTTATGCATAAAAATTCCAGTTTTCCTCATTTATTATTTATTTTTCCTGATCATTTTTAGAAGTACCGGGAATTTATATTTACCTATTAAATGTACTAACTAGATTCACTTTCTTACTGGAAAAGAAAGTAAAGTTGAAAAGCTAAGTATTTTTTCTTCTATAATAATCATGTAAGTACCTATATATAAAAAAAACACACATCCGCTCATTTAAAAAGTAACTTACTATATACTTAATTATATCAATTATTATTATTTTTAATTTTGATATTTTGTTAAAATCGAGTTCAAGCACAAAATTACAAATACAATATTCTACATCACATAATATTGTGTATATAATGTTACTAGTTAACTCGGCGAACTTTGTGCCGCCTAATAGTCAAGGAATGCAATGTAGTGAAACCTTTTAGCTACATTTAATTTAAAGATTTAATAAAACTACAAAAATGAATTATTTCAATGGCGGGGCGATATGAAATTTTCTTTGATGAAGCTATGTATTTGGCTGCATGGCTTGAGTCTCTTCAGTTCAGCACCTTGTGATATATGACATTTATCGTTTTGTTATCATATGCAAGAACAAATAAAGTGGATGGTTTGCTGACACATGAACATGCCATGTGAAAAACATGCATTTTCTAAATTCAGATCACAAACACTCAAAGGTTGTTCTTATGATCTGTTAATCATCATGATGAATGAAAGACGAATCGGAAATTGAACTCAAAAAAGTTCAAAGGGCATATGGATTGGGATTATCGGAATCCTCGGAATGAGAACTTCTTCACCTTTAAATTTTCCTTTGATTATTGTCGCGTGAATCACATTATTCATCAGTTTTATTATCACCAAACGCGTTTCATTGCACAGTTTTGGTTGGTTTAGATTTCTAAGTATGATGACTACCGAGCCCACCTTTAGTTGTAAATTGTGCGGTGGTAAGCAAGGCACCACATCCAATGAGTTTAAAAATTCAATTGGATAGTTTGTGACTTCATCTTCGTTTGTTACACAGTCAATAAATTTGAATGAATATAAAGTACCAACGATTTGATTCTGAATTAAAAAGTTTTAATTATTCTCATCTCTATTCTTAGCCGCTAAAATTGCCTGTTCATTCAACCATTTGTTATTTTTGTAGTTAGCAAAGATGTTTGGGAATACTCTGTTAATGAGCTCGTCTTTCGATGAGACAAAATTACAAAATTCGAAGGAAATGAAATCAATTTGCTTAATTAATTGACGGGAGCATGGCAATTACCGATAGTCAGCAATTGTTTGGAGAAATCTTGAGCATATGGATCGTTCAGCAATGTAACTTTGTTTTCTGGCAGCTGAAGTTTCTTCACATAGCACCACAGATTTGCTAATTTTAAGCAAGCGTTTATTTCATCAGCAGCAGCAGTAGATCTTCGAATGAGTGGCAGTGTTCGGCGGAAATCGCATAACAACATGCGTCGTTCCCCCATAATCGGGGCGTGCACGAGGAGATGTATACTGGCTGCAGTTCCCACAAGAGTGTTCCGACTTGCTAATACTGATCAACGTAAGGTATTCTCCTTACTCTGGGCCAAGGTAACTTCTTGGGAATTGCCAGTAGAAACTCTAGCTCATTATCCCTATTTTCGCGTTCGCCCTAGGACTTCGTGAGATTCAACAATTATGGGTCGGTGATGACTTCGTGTCTTTCGTTCTAAAGGGACACCGGGGACAAATCATATAAGTAGATCATCGAGAAATCGGGTTACTAATCCAACTATGCTCACGTAAGTCTGCTCACACTAGTACATGGAAAGTGGTAAAAACCGTGGACATTTCGAGAATATTCACCACGAATCACCACAAGCCGACCAACAATCGGTTTGGGATCCAAAATATTGGTAGAGCGAGCTAACCCTGACGGGGGTACCTACGCCATAGGCTAATCCACCGACGTCAACCAACAAATAAATCCTAGTCGGTACTGCGGGAGGCGGGACCCCCATTGCCGTAACGCCCGGCTCACCGGGCCGATCAGCGGTGCCCGCCAAGGTTGAGGTGCTTACTCAGCTGAAACGCGGAGGTTGTGGGACCAGCGCTTTATAGTGGAGAAAGAAAAATCGCATACCCTGTGAGGGAAAAGATCCCAACGACTCAGTCGGTTTGACTCAAAAGGATACGGACGTCCTGCACGCCCGGTGCTCGTGGTCCTTAGACGACGCGCGACTGATCGGTCGCCTGGTCATACCGGCGGACATCGACCGTGAACCTCGACGGCTCTTGACTAGCGCTCAGCGCTAACGGAAGGTTCGTGGTTGTAGTCGTAAGGCATTAAAACCCGGGAGTCCTCGTATTATATACATAATATAATATCGATATATCATGTAAAAAAAAAAACAAGTATACCTACGTGCGGGGACGATAGTATTGCGACGGTCGACGAGGGTGCGTCGTTAGCCACAAAAACGCGAGTGCGAAAATAATGGAAAGCGTGACTTATATATATAGTGGACGGAGAGGAGGAGAATAACAAAAATGATCCGTTTTGACGGGGCGCAGAGTAAAGCGGCTAATGCATATTATATTATTACACGCATTGTATACAAGAATAAATAAAACCACTGTCACACATATCGCTCGGGCGGCGGCGAGCGCAATATGTCGCGCGCGCGTTTAAATATTACGGCGGCGGCGACGATGGTGCAGCGTGCGCTGTGTGTGTATTATATACGAGCCGGCTGTATTATTATAGTACATAATATAATATTATATATAGTAGTAGTGGCAGTAACAGTAGTAGTAGTAGTAGTAGTAGTAGTAGTAGTAGTAGTAGTAGTAGTAGTAGTAGTAGTAGTAGTAGTAGTATAGTAGTACCGGCGCACATCACACCCGCGGGATTTGCGCGCCGGCAACGAACGACGACGGCGCAGGGACACATATCATGTGCCGGTATGGCGCGCGCAAGGGATACACCGCCCGCGGAAGAGACGCGCGACAGGGTTTAATGGCGTATTTATAATTTACCATCAACGGTGGCGGCGGGTGGTGCGTTGGTAGCGATGCGTCGGTGACTGCGAGAGGAGCGCGCACACACACACACATATATATATATATATATATATATATAAAGGGCATTCAGCCGCCGACCACAATGGATAACTAGTGTTGATCTCCTCTCCTGGGACGTTATAACTCAGCCGTACACCGCCTTTGCCACCTCGTCGTCGTTTCTGCGCTTTGTGTGTGTGTGTGTGTGTGTGTGTGTGTGTGTGTGTGTGTGTGTGTGTACTTTGTTTATATGTTGAGAGATAGTTGTGTTTGTGACGTCACGTCATCGTGGCCGCCGTATTCTTTCGTTTTTCTTTGGAGCGGAGCGCGCGACAAGTATTTGCTTTTAAAAAGTAAAAACTTCCTCCCCCCGCGCACTATGTATAATACACATTATTTTTTTCCACGGACCTGTCGTATTATGTAGTATATAATATATATATATATATATATATATATATATATATATATATATATAAAATATGTATACAGCACCTTTTTTTTTTTAGCCCAACGCGTTATATCAATTATAAATTGACGAGCTGAGTATCGACGAATTTCGATCGGCTCCATCACGATTTTTAACTTTTTAAAATATCTTAAATATATCTTCACCTCCGCATCTCTCTCTCTCTCTCTCTCTCTCTTTCTCTCTCTCGCTCACTTTCCCTCTCTCATTCACTCTCTTGTGAGTTGTGGGTTATATAATATAATATATTCCCCTTGTCGCTGTGGCAAATCGTCACAAATCCGTCATAGTTTTTTTCAATACTACCTATACCTAGGAACGCGGTGATTCTTTTACAGTGAACCAGATATAGCAGTCAATCACATATAAAATACGATGAATTAAACTGCACTTGTTTTTGAAATGCTAGGAACGAATACTTCTACTGATAATCAATGATATAGATAAATTAAAAATACTAAATGTTAACTAAACGTTAACATTTTTTAAAGTATTTCTTATATAGTTATATATTATACTAATATTATCTTAGCATTTAATGACTGAATTCAATATTATCATAAATATCATCAAAATAATACAAAATTGCAAATTATATAATATGGATTTTAACACTCGAATTAACTAAATCTAAACTTTCAAAATGTTAGTTGATACGGTTACAATTTTTTTTTTCAATGTTTTCACTATAAAAAAATATAGCTAGGTAGTAGCTCAAACAGTTTTTGAAAAAATAATTTGATAAATAATATATTATATTCTCCAGGGGCTCAGTTTTGACTTTTGATCTTATACTTTTAACTTTTTAATAAATTAATCATTGTTTAAAATGAGTTATAATATTAATTATGCTATTTTAAGAGCATAGTATCTCGAAGATTTTTTAATTAACTGGGAAAGCAGTTTTCAGAGATTTTAATAATCAATGGTGTAATATTTTTGTAATATTTCTATCGGTCAAGAAAGTACTTAACTATTGATAATGACTAATTAATTATTTTTAAATACATTTTTATTTAAAAGTCTACATTACTACGTTAAAGCGTTACATTGATTAGTTATGAAATCATTTAGGTAATTAAATTTTACTAATAAAACAAATTTTTAACAGCCGTGGCCCGTGATAAAACATTGCCATCAGTGACCCGATGCAGATAGTATCTATATCTACATACACAGCGACTCGACACTATATTACGTACGTCACAATATTATTATAATATTACTATATTAGATTATTAATACATTTATATCTGTAACATCAATCAAAGTCAAACGAGGAAGTGCCATATGATAGGACTGAGCATATAGGGTGATGCGCGTTGTCACTAACACAGTTCCATTATATCAATATAAAAATGAATATAATATGTTTTCCCTACGGGACGTAAGAGTTTGGTGGACAGGGAATAAAGAATGGCGTTCGTAGATGACATTATTTTGACAACTGCATTTAGAACCATTGTTTTATGATTTTAGCATAAGTATCGTTAGAATGAATTGAAAGTAAGTGCCTCTAATAGTGAATTTGTATTATATATTTTAATAATATTGAAATTCCTGTTTAATAATTAATGTAAGCTTTTGTTATTATATCGATACTCAAGATAGTATTGATATTTAACTGGTGTATGATTATTTTGAAACTCAAAAACGAAAATATAATTGCATTTGCCATAAAATGGTTCTTAGCGAATTCTATGTAGGTAATAGGTATCCGAAAAATATTTACGATTATGTTACGAAATGGTGTTTTTAATATCTTAATGCGTATGAATTATACGGGAGATATTTTGGAAATAAGAAAAACTATTATTTTAATTTATGTTAAATTGCCAATATATACAGATATGATGCTACACAAAATATTTTGAAATTTTTTACAATGCACCAAAAAATAGATTTTCATCAAAATCTAAACTTGTGCATGGTTACAAAGATAGCGAATCGCTATAATTTATTTTATTATTAAATAATAAATTATTAATCAGCTATTATATAACAAAATGTACACCATTTTTATTAAGATATTGTGTATTTCTGTACCTTTGTAATACAATAAACCACATACAGTAAAACTTTCTTACAACAGACCCCTTATAAGACGAAAATCTCCTTACAATAGTTCCGTATAACCTATATTCTGTATATTTTAGTCTCTCTATAACGGAAAAATTAGTACCGAGCGATTCGGTAGTAAAGAGGTGCCTACCTAAATTTACAAATTGTTTATACATCGGAATTCGAAATTTTATTCATAGTATTAACACGTAAGTCTAGGCCAGTTAAAAGCTATTATTAATTTATAGTTTTTAAATATAATATAATAACGACTCTTGCAAAGATAACACGCAAGTTGTTGAATAAATGGACTAACGTTGCAGTCTCAGAATTAATTTGAAAATAAAATTACTCTTACATCTTACCTATATATCACATTTTCTATATAGTTTATAGATATCATCTTTACAGTAAAGATAGTTGTTTAAAAACCTTAAAATCTATGTAGTATATATTATATACAGATAAATAGTTATATATTATGTCTCGGGAACAGTTATTAATGTAGTATTAATTTAAAATATAATATGATACTTGCATTTTGTATTTGATTATATAATATATACGTATAATTTACTTTTGCATTAAACTAAACTAAACTAAACTAAACTAAACTAAATAAACTATAATAAACTATTAATATAGGTATATCGAGTTTCAAAATACGGTAATATATATTTTATGGAATCTTAAACATGCCCAGTTATGTAGAATTTTAAAATTGAAACAGCAATATGTATTGAAACGTAGTTCACTATATAGGGCTTGGTAAATGGTATTGTAATTACAAGTTTGATTAAATATCAGGTGTCAATATAATTATAATAAATAACTAAAGGAAAACTGCGATACAATTAAATTCTATACTTCTATATCATATATATTATATTTATGAATATACTCGATACTAAAGTATAAAAAATGTATATATGAATACTCACTCTGAATTCTGAAACTATTGTTAAATAAGTATATATATATGAGTATAGCAGCAATAGTCTTATAGGTTTCTATAATATATAAATATTAGTATATTTACTAATATTTATATATTATAGTATAGCTATTGCCATTTTTCATAGCACACCTATATTAATTGTAGGTAGGTTACTATTAAAAAGGCGAGAATCATTATGTAATATGTATGCAACCTTAGCATTTTTTTATATCACTTTAAGCTATTATAATAAATTAAAATATATATTTAACGTTTAATTTACAATTATATAATATGAAACATTTTTATTAAATTTAAGAATTATATCAGCCATTACCAGGTATATCTATTTACATTAATTACACCTAGAAGTCACAAACCTGCATGATATGTATATTTTGTTTATTTTTTTTTTTTTTTTTTAATATGGTTTTTTTT